>FIZU01005046.1:0-15274 GCA_900064475.1 Pseudococcus longispinus
AAAAAGATAAGACATATCCATGTACCAATATGTCCGCTTGAAGAGTGGATCTATCTTCTTTTTTTACCACATTTTTTGACCATTTTCATTTTATTTTTGCTGTTTTTTTGAAAAAAATTCGACAATAATAACATTTGGTGAATTTCCTTGTTTTTGATCATTGTTCTCATATTCCAAACAATTTTAATAAAAATTTCAGTAATTTTCATGTGATTTTTCAATTTTTTTTTCATGATCTTGAGGCCATTTTTTGATATTTTCGCCAATTTTTCTTTGAATTTTGGATATAAATAGACATAGTGGGGAGGAAGAGAAAGAAGTAAAAAATTGGTCAAATCGAAGTATAACGCTGAGTTCGTATTTAGCAACCTCAAAAACGTACTATCACATTTATCATTTTTCCAGATTTCGATCCATAATTGTTTGAGAAGTTGAATCGAAAAAATAGGTTCATACGAGTATATTAGACTTCTTGAAAACATACCATCTGATACAGGTATCACTCATCTTTATACTTTTTTGTAGATTTTGGTTCTAATTTTGGGAGGGGGGGGGGGTCAGTCCTCCTGTTGTCGAGTGGATAGACTTTGTAAAAAAAAAATAACAAAATTGATAGACGTGAGGTGAAAAATCACCTTTTTTGGTCGAATTGCCATGGAATGATTTTCTGTACAATTTTATACGTAGTTAACTGGTTGCAATTTTTGTCACGTTTGTGTGTTAAAAATTAGAAAAATTACACAAAATAAAAAAGTCTGAAAGCTAATTTGATCTCCTTTCAAAAAATTCATCTTGAAAATTTTCCAAAATTGAGTCATTCTCGAATTACGTGCTGAAAACACGTTAGTAAGAAGGCATCCAACCGTAAGGCACAAAATACGCGACCCTCGCAAACACACCAATGAAACCCCCGCGAACAAGCTGTAAATTTATTTCGAGTGAAGCTGTCGTTTTATTTGCAGAAAAATTTGAAATCGAAAATATTTCTATATTCAAGCACACAAGAGCCTGTTTGCGCAACCTTTCGCTCTTGAAAGGTTTCTACTTTGCATAACTCTTATTAACACACGTTTTCGATGAACTCGCTGAAATTTAAATTAAGGCGTAGGTATTTGAAAAAATTACATATTATAATGAACTCGACAGACTGCTTGTGGTTAATCAAAATTAGAAATTTTTCACATCAATTTTTTTTTCTCTTATCTTGCAAAATTTGGGTACTTCAGAAATCTGCTCATTTCATTATACCCAAAACTATGCACATATACAATTAACATAGGTAGGTGCGTATTTCGATTTTATTCGTGTGTGTTTTTTTCTACTTCGGGAGTGAAATTTTTCACGGCCAGTATTTGAATTTCAAAGGATAAAAGAGAAAAAAAAACAGATTAAAAAGTCGTTCTAAATTATTCATAACTTTTTCTCGACGAAAAGTTTCGATACCGTGTTATCAAACATTATTAATCATCGATGAATTATTAAACTAGTTTAACGCGCGTGAGGTAATACAAAATTTTGGCTTCATAAACCATCGAAGATAAAAAAAAAAACCGACGATGCAATCCATAAAGTACGTATAAATACAAATAATACCACACATAAAGTAAATAGGTACCTTGGCTGGCGCGTTAAAAACAAGAATGAAACTCGAGCTATGAAAATTAATGATAAACTGATAAGGCGTGTTAAAGGCGCGAAAAGCATTTACAGCAGTACCACGTTGTGCGCTGTCAGTAGGGCATTATTCGTAAATAATAAATTAGTCAGCGTGATTTCCTATTATTCCCTTAATCAGACAGAAAGTCTTCATTAGTTACTTTCAGTTTTATCGATCCTCGTGTCGGGGGCTTTTTTGTGTCCACGCGGTCGCTCGTTCTTCTAAAAGTATATCTAGGCGAAACGTCACCCTACTTTCGCCCCCTGTCCGAATTTTGCCGAAGAATATTTTCGGACTCCGTATACAGCAATAAAGAGCGATTCGAGCGGATTTTTTCAACGTAGCCTCTCTTTTGTGTTAAAATTTAATAAATTAGCTGTCGCTAAGGTTAACAAGAAAAACGCCAAGCGCCAAGTTGTAAAGATTATCGCAGGGTTAAACAATCTAAAAAGGAGAATTAAAACGTCAATTATCTCCAAAAGGGAAAGTTAATTTTTTTTCTCGCTCTGTTCGAGAATCAAATTCCTATAAATGCGTGCGCCCTTTCGATACAAACCGATACTACGAGTATTTATAGACCCTGAGCGTACCCACCCAGAGCATTAACGTGCCGTATAGACGATGATTATTTTTCTTGTTCGAGAATTTCGTTTAATGGAAAATCGGCGAGTATTTTTTTCTCCTTTTTTGTTCTCGAGATGTTACCGCAGCGGAGGCGAAATAGAGGGGAAATTAAATAGAAGATTTTACGGTCTTATGCCCGCGGAAAGGTTGTTTGCGTTTCAATAACGTTACCGATGAAAAATTGACGTAATTTTTTCCCCCTTTTGCGACAGGAAATGGGATTTGTATCGATGGAGTAGTAATCTTTGTATTTGAGAGGGGGAGAGGAAAGGAGAGGGGTGTGCGACGAGACAGGGTTGTAATTTGCGTTTCATAAGTAGTGTTAAATTGTAGGTGAATGATTGAGCCGGGTGTTTATTCGTTTGTACGTGAAATTACTTATTGGTTTGGCGAAAGTGACTTAGACGTTTGGAGTGACTCGAATTTTCTACTGAAATTGTCGACAATGAGATAAGTAGAGAGGCGAGGAGCAGGAAGGGGTTTCAATTTTGCGGGTTTTCATGGATTCGTCGATTGTTTTGTGTTGAGCTGTGATTCTTTGACAAAATTGTGTGTTTTTTTTACTATTGAGAGTGTTCGAATCAGAAAGTTTTCAATTATGGGTCAATACTGACTTTTGCAGGTTTTTTTCAGAATTTTAATCGAATTTGACAATTTTTTGAATTTTTATGAATTCGAAAAGATTATGTGTTTTTTTAAAAAATTAATTCGAAGATTCCCTGAAAAAATTATTGCTCGAAAAAAGATTTCAAAGTAAAGATGCTTTTGCTCTAAAACTTGAAAATTTTTCAAGGACGTTTTTAATTTTTTTTTTTTCAATTTAGTGGGTTTTATGAGTAAACTAATTTCTTTCTAATTTTCTATTTTTTCAGAGGTCAGCTGTCTAGAATTTAACGATGTTATCAAATTCTATGGCATTGGAGCGAATTTCGTGACTTTTTGGATTTATGGTGAGTGCATATTTCGAAATTTCTACCGAATTATTCGATTTTTTTCTCTTATCAATTATTACTTGCCAACATTATGAAAGAAAATATACCAAATAAAAGACATTTTTTGTTGCGGAGCGAAAGAGGAGGAAATCAAAGGTATAATCTTTTTGTATTGTGTTGAAAATTCTGCTTGCACTTGACTTGTTGCTGTCTCGTTCAATTTTTCAAGTGTAATGGAAATTTCCTCCTTAAGGTGAGGAAACTGCAATCTATCACCTTTTAAAATCTCTACTAATGAATTAATAAGGTTCAATTTGAAGAAGGAAATTTTAGAACCAAAACGTGCTTTTTGCCACTTTTGGGTAGTGCCACCTGCCCGATACCTCGCTCGGTCATCCACTGAAAAAATGCAATTTGAGTTCTTACACTTCCCCAGGTCATTGACCTCGAAATTAGATACCACATATTGCCCTCTACCAAGGGTTTAAAAAGTTGAAAATCGCTGAAAAAATCGAAATTTTTGAGTTGCAAAAAAATGAAATATCCCCCCCCCTTCCCGCCTAATACCAAAACTAGGCTTAAAAAGCCCTTTTTGATGCAAAAAAATCGTTTCGATTAAAAAACTTGGAAATTGTAGAATTGCCAACTTACGATTTTTGTAAAAAATCAGAATTTCCCAATTTTTTTCTGGATAATTTTTCGATGAAAAAAAAACTATAATATATCATTTTAAAACATTTCAAATATTTTCAATTTTCAAGAATTTTTTCAATTTTTTGAAAATTTGAATCATTTTGAAGTACTCATAATTCTCATCTAAGAAGAATCAAATTTTCTCAAGATTATTTCTTGGCCAAAAAAATTACGTGAAACAGTAGGAATCAAAATTTTCAATTGTTGATTATTTTTATTTTTTTATATTGTTTTGAAATTAGATAGGGTCCAATTATCATTGATTCAAGGAAAAAGGGATTTTAAAACTATTTCACTGGAAAAGCGAATTACTTCGAGTGGTTAGCCCCCTACCTGCTATTACTTACAAACCGATTTTTCTTTGATTACAAATATTTTTATAAGTTTCATAAAATCTGACAAAATGTCTAAAAATCGAAAATGTCAGCGTTACAGACAATTTAATCAAAATTTTGTTTTTTTTTCAAAATTGCCATTTTTTGTTCGAAATCGTCATCAATTTATCATCAAAATTGTCATTTAAAAAGTAAAGATGGTCATTTCAGGGTAAAAACGGTTACTTTTGGTGTAAGTCATTACTTTTTTTAAAAAATACCAGTTTTGGTCAAAATTTTCATTTTTTGTTAAAATTTTCAGTTTTTAGTCAACATTGTCAATTTTTTTGTCAAAATCATCATTTTTGATTAAAATCTTCATTTTTTGTCATTTTTCATTTTCTAGTCCAAACGGTCATTTTTTGTCAAAATTGTGATTTCAAAGTAAAAATTGTCATTTTTTGGTGCAGACTGCCATTTTTTGTCGAAATTGTCATTTTTGGTTAAAATTGCTGTTTTTCATCAATTGTCATTTTTTTTGTCCAACTTGTGAATAATTTAGTCAAAATTGTCGAAACAATAATTTTTTTTGTCAATGTTGTCATTTTTTGGTGTAAACTGTCATTTTTTGTCGAAATTGTAATTTTTTTGGTTGTCATTTTTTTGTCCAACTTTATGAATATTTTAGTTAAAATTGTCATTGCGAAGTAAAAATCGTTATTTTTGATCCAAATTGACATTTTTTTCAAAAATTGTTATTTCATGATAAAAACTGTCATTTTTGGTCAAAATTGTCATTTCAAGGTAAAAATTGTCATTTTTGGTCGAAGTCATCATTTTTTGGTCCAAACTGTCATTTTTTGTCGAAATTGTAATGTTTTGGTTATAAATTTTCATTTCAGGTTAAAATCGTTGTTTTTCATCAATTCCCATTTTTTTTTGTCCAACTTGTGAATATTTTAGTTCAAATTGTCATTTTAAGATAAAAATCCTTTTTTGAAAATTCCATCGAGAAAAATATTACGGTTGCATATTCAAAATTCTTATGTTTCAAAAAGTCTAACAAAATGTCTAAAAGTCAAGTAAAATGTCAGCGTTACGGTCAGACAGACAGACAGACAGACAGACAGACAGACAGACAGACACGTCGTGGATTATATACATATGGATTCTCATACCAATTCAAAAGCAACAAAGATAAATAAATTCATAAATACGTAATCATTAAATTCTTACCTTCGGTTCTCAAACTTCGTATCTGCGTCTCCAAAGGTCTGAAGGCATTTAGGGGTAAATTCTCGAAATAATTCTTACTGAGATCCAGCACACGAAGTTTTTTCAGCGGCCTAAAAGCGTCGGTCGCTATGGCGCTGATACGATTCCCATACAAATGTAACTCAGCCAAATTATCCAGACTGGTAAACGTATCTCGTTCGATTTGATCGATATGATTGAAAGACAAATCCAAAATCTGCATCGCCTTCAAATCCTGCGGAAATTGCTCCAATCTCTGAATACGATTTCGTGTCAGGTTAAGCAACCTAAGATGAGTCAATCCTTGTAACCGTTCTTGAGGCAGTAGCTCCATATCGTTGAAGCTCAAATCCAAGGTCAACAAATTCGGTAAATTTTGAAACGCGCTGGGCGATATCCTCGATATACTGTTACGAGCCAGATACAAATGTAAAATATTTGGAAACGCTTCGAAATCTTTACTGGTAATAACGGTTAGATTGGTATTGGTAATGTGTATTTCTTCCAAGGACGGGTATCGCTTAATGGAAGACATATCGTGAATTTGATTGAGCGGGTTATCCGTCAAATTCAACCTTTTCAGGCTGGGTAGATTCTGCGTGGAAATTGGCATCGATGGGATATGTCTGAAGTAATTGGACGATAAGTCTAGATGCTTGAGCGAGACAGCGCCGTGAAAGAAATTCGCAGGCAAGGCGGTTAATAGGTTGGAGCTTAGGCTGGCCCATACCAGATGCGAGAAATTAGACGGCGTAAAGCCCGTTACCGAGCTTATCGTGTTTATCGATAGATTCAACTCGGTTATGTTTCTCAACGTTTTCAACTTCGAGAAATCCACCGTGCTGATGTTATTCGTCGAGATGGAGAGCTTCTTCAACGATATCGCGTTCGAGACCGAATACGGGAATATTTGAAAGTAATTTCGATCCAGAGTCAGTTCTCGTAGATCGTTCAGGGTTTTGAATAAATCGGACGGTAATGTTTTCAGTTTATTACCAGCGAACGATATTGCCCTTAGGTAACTATTGAATAAGAAGGTTTTGCCTTCGATTACAGCGATTTGGTTATCTTCGATGAATAAATTACTCACGGTTGGAATACCTTTGAAAACGTGATCGCTCAGCTTGGTGATGTTGTTTTTGGAGAGATTCAACGTTTTCAAATTATCTATTTCGAGTTTCATGATGAAGTCGTTGTTTAGCTGGTTTCGACATAAGTTCAAATGATCGAGTTTTTTCAACGAACTGAAGACTCCTTCTTCGATCGTGGTGACGGAGCAGTTCTCTAGCTTGAGGATTTGCAGAGGTAGGTCTTCGTGGAATATTTTACCCCTTATCACGATCAGCCTGTTGTGCGACAAATCGAGTATTCGCAGTTTGGTTAGCAGTGAGAAACTGCCAGATTCGATGTTCTCGATTTTATTCGAAGATAGGTACAGCTCCTCGATGTTGCTCAAATCTGCGAACATTTTCAACGTAACCGATGCCAACTCGTTATAGCTCAGGTCGAGCACCGACAGCACCTGCATTGGCTCAAACGTACCATCTTCGATTCGCGATATACTATTGTTGGTCAGATAGACACGCTGTATTAAGAGTAAATCGTTGAACAACGCTTTGCTCAGCTTGGTGAGTTGGTTATGGCCTAACCACATGATTTGCACGTTAGATTGGCCTTTTAGCGAAGCGTTATGAAGCGTTACGATGTGGTTAGAGTCCAGCTGGACGGAGACCAGGGATGAAGAGTCGTGTCGAAATACATCCCCCAGCGTCGATAACATATTACCTTGTAGGTTAACGTGTTGCAGGTTCTCCATGCTGCGAAACGATCCCGATTCGATGTTGTCGACGTAGTTGTATTGCAGATGCAATTCTAAAAGATTTTTCAGTGGCTCGAAGACGCCTTTTTTTATCGATCTGAGACGATTATTATGTAGCCTGAGTTCCCTCAAATTGGTCACGTTCTTGAATGTGCCCACATTCAGATCAGCAATAGCGTTGTTGTCTAAATTCAGCGATGATAGCTGGCCACAGTTTGATAGTAACTCGGATGACAGCGTTTCTATGAAATTCTCACTCAGGTGGAGCTGCTGAAGGGAGGTTAGGGATGAGAAAGCA
Source organism: Pseudococcus longispinus (assembly GCA_900064475.1). Classification (NCBI taxonomy): domain Eukaryota; kingdom Metazoa; phylum Arthropoda; class Insecta; order Hemiptera; family Pseudococcidae; genus Pseudococcus; species Pseudococcus longispinus. The sequence goes on from FIZU01005046.1 coordinate 7,592, forward strand.
CCGGAATCTACGTGCCTGATGGCGTTCTGTTGCAGATAAATGACGTTGATCATTTTGGAATTGGAGAAAGCGTCGTTGGGTACGTCCAATATATTGTTCTCGGATAAGAATAGCTCCCGGAGCTCGGGCAGATTGGCGAAGACTCCGCTGATGTAATGCACGTGATTGTGGCTCAAATCGATTGTTTTCAGTTTGGTATTGGTACGAAATATATCGGAATCTAAGAATACGATTTTGTTATGGCTTAGGTCTAAGCTCTCCAGATGTATCAGAGACATGAAAGCCTTTTTGTGGATACCTTCGATGGTATTGTAATATAAAGATAATGTTTTCAAAAATGGTATGGGACGGAATGCGTCCTCAGCTATGGATACGAAATTATTCGAGCTGAGGTCCAGATGAAGTAAACTTTTCAGAGACGAGTAACCGTCGTCCGGGATGTAGCTGATCTCGTTCCAGGCGATTTTCAAATTACTGAGACGTTCGAGACGACGTATCGACAATATGGGAAAGTCTTTCAGCTTGTTTTCCGACAAATCCATCTCTTCGAGGGTTTCCTCGAGCCCGGCGAAAGCGTATTCGGATACTTTCTTTATAGAATTACCTTTTAAATTGATTCGCAATAAACGCAGACCGTAAAAACCGTAGCTGGGCAGTTCCTGTATGTCATTCGATTCGAAATTAATCATCTGTAAAGAGGTCAAATAGGGTAAAGTTTTTATCGGCACTTTGGTCAGTTTACTGGAAACGATTCCCAACGATTCGAGCGTGTTCTTGATATTCTTAAACGATTCTTCGTTCAGCTGGTTGAGATTCGATACGGAAATCTGTAGTTGTCTGATGACCAAGTTCTTGACGAAATCGGTACCTTTGACGGTGGTCACCGATTTATCGAGATCGTAGATGCTGAGCGATTGTATGGGTACGTGGACGAATGCGGTGAGGACTTTTTGCAAAGCCACCATCGTGATGCTGGGACATTCGAGGAAGACCTCGTCGTCGAACACATAGCACGAACAATTATTGTCGGATATCGGAGGACAACTGATTTCCTCGGCGGTGAACATGGACAGCAAATTGGCGCAAAGAAGTAGTGCGTACCATTCATGGGTGGTCTGTTTCTTCATCGCACCTCCATGTCAAATGGGTTTCGCGAGAGCCCTTCGGATACGCCTGTCGAACACGCAAAAAAAAAAAACACAAAACCGTCAATATCGAATCGAATAAAATTTCGTAGCTACCTAAAAAGAAGAGCGAAAAAAAGCGAGGAAAAAGTCATCAAATATTTCAATCGCATCTCCTCTCTCGTGTACATATAAAGCAATTGTTCATTTTAAAGAGTCGTCGTCGTCTTCGGTGTGCCTATGAATGGAAAATCATTCCGTATGTTTGAATTACCTTTATACTATACGCGTGTGTATGTATACGAACAGAGAGAGGAATTCTTCAAATGCTGCGTACCGCCTGCGCCTGCCTTTAAGTACATATGCTTTTATGGAGGATGTTAGTTTAACTAAAAGATTTCTACGCTTTACCGCCCTTTTCTATTCGCGCTATACATGCCATACATTCAAAGCGTTCTCGTCTCCTCTTCGTGCCTCGTCGTCGTTATCTCGTCCACCCCCTCCCCTCTTCTGCGTCGTCGTCGAAACGTCAGACATCAATATTTACTAAATAAATATTAGCAAGTTGGGACGTTAAATTGCAACAAAATAGAAACGGTTGCTTTGAAATTTGTATAACGTAAACAGTTTTTAAAGTAGATTTCTAGTTCATTTCGAAAATTTTAACTTATGCTATCTCTTTGAAGTACGATAACTCGCTATAGTACGAGCAGTATATGAGACCAATTGAAATTTTCAATGTGAGCAGAAGGCAGGTGCAGGGTGAATTAGCCTCACTCCCATGTGTTTCGCGTTCGGTTTATACCAGACTGCGGAATACGCTCGACGGCTACATTACGCTATGTACCTAAAGTTTCAATTATTTAAATCACAATAGGCCCTATATCAGCGATTGTTCACTCGTCGGATTGTTATGTTTAGAGAAGCGAGAGGTGAGAGCTCATTCAGGATGTTTTAATAGTTCTGAAAGCGCGTGTTTCGAAACGTATCACGTTGTCAAGTTGGTATACGTAGACTGCGTGAGTATACGAGTAGGAGTGGAGTATGTATGATGAGAGCTTACATTTGGGAAATTATCGTCGTCGTCCGAGTCGGGACTCTTTGTGATGGTAATAGATTGTCGGCGGGAGTATCGATGGAGTTTTTTTTGCATCGTTTTGCGACGATGATGCAGATTAGTCCGGATGAGTGAAGAATTTTGCTGAAATTGAAGTTTTCGTTGAAGGAAACAAAAGTGACGAAATTAGGATGGAGAAATTATTTTCAAAATTGGACAGCTTTTCAAAAAAAATTGGCAAGTTTTCGAATTGATCAGAAAATTTTTACAAAATTTTGGACATCTCAGGCTTATTTATCAGTTATCAACTATAGACAAATATCAGTAAATTTTGTAAAATATTCTAAATTAGGTTATATCTTCAAAATTTCAGGTGCATTGTAACAGAATATTAAAAATTTGAAAAAATTGTGAAAATTTATAGAAATCATTTGATAAGTATAAGAAAATTTAAAAAAAAATTTTAAAACAATTTTTGCCTGAAATTTCAACCTAAAGGAATGAAAGACTATTTTTGAGATTAAAATCTTGAAAAAATTGCGAAGGTGTGTGAAATTTGATTGAAAAACAATATTTACCTAAGAAATCTTGTTTTAGGCAATTTTTGATCAAATATTTAACTAGATTGGTATACTAATTATTTTGTTTCATTGAAATTTTGATATTTTCCCCAACTTGTCAAATTTTTTTCCATTTGAAAGATATTTTTACTTAATTTTCGTAACAATTTGGGTATGATTCCATTATTTTTGACAATGTTTAAAATTATTTACAATTTGACGTTTTTTTAAAACCATTTTTTATTTTATTTTTAAATAATTTTCTCGAAAATTGATTACTTTTTGTTCTATTTTTAATAATTCCAACAATGTTTTGCCAAAGTTTTATTGTATTTTTCGTTATTTTTCAACTAGTTTGATGAAACATTAAAATTTTTTATACACAATTTTGGTGAAAATTTGGCAGTGTTTTCGTCTTTCTCCTCAATTTCAATTTTAATCAGTAATATTAGCATTATGATATGCTTTTGCTATGGGCAATTCTGCGAGAAACCTGACGAAATTCTTGGACGATGACTTTTAGGCATTTTGTTAGACTTTTTTGGACTTTGAAAAATTTTCAGATTTCTATTGACTTTTTGACTTGGAAAATTTTAGATCTTTTTGGGCTTGGAAAATTTTTAAGAACTCAAATGAACTTTTGGCCTTTAAAATGTCAACTTTATGGATTTGAAAAATTTCAAGATAGTTCAAATCAGACATTTTGTCAGAAAACTTTTTATCTAAGGCTGACTTTTGACATTTTATCAGACTTTTTCAAATTTGGAAAAATTTTCAGTACTTGGAATTGGATTTCGGAAATTTTTGAAAAAAATTCCATTGCGAAATTCCATTACGAAAATTCGTTACAATGATTTTTAGGTACTTTGTCCGACTTTTTTGGACTTGGAAAATTTTCCAGGAATTAAATGGTTTTTTGGAATTGGAAAATTTCAAAAAAATTTCAAATGCAAGCATATCCTATGTTTTAGTATGGAAATGGTGGGGACTTTTTTTCACTATTTTAATGATATTTAAAAAAATTAAAATGATTTCAAAATTTTTATAATTTTTTAATTCATAATTTTAATGTTCATTTTATGATCATTTCGTGATTTTTTTTTGTACTTTTAACGATGTTTTTTTGCAGAAATTATAAAAAAAATCGCTAAAAATGATTGAAAATGTTTTTCGAAGGACGAAAAATTCGTCCAAAACTGTCCAAAATATTGTAAAAACTTTCGAAAATTTCGTAAATATTATTGAAAGTGTTGTAAAAACGGCTAAAAAGTCATTAAAACTTTGCAAAATACCACATTTTTTATTTTACCACTTTTATATTAGGGTGGAGAGGATTTTAAAAATGTTTTTCGATTTTGCTAATTTTTTGATATGTAGTTCATTTTGAGTTGAAAACTCTCCATAGAAATTTTTAGGCACCTAGGCCACTTTGGAGGGGAGCTATGGTGCCTCAAACATGGGTCATTTTCGAATAAATCGTGGTTTTTTCATAAAAAAATTAGGAAAATCGAAAAACATTTTTAAAATCTGCTCCACCCTATTTTACATCATTTCGAAGGATTTTTATGAATTTTTGAACAGTGCTTTAGAAGTTTTAAATGATTTTTGGTAATTTTTTCGCCGCTGCAACATTTTAAATTGATTTATGACGCTTTCAACAACTTTCACAACTTTTTGGATATTTTTAACGAGTTTTTCGTTCATTTTATAACATTTTAAATGATTTTTACGATCTTTCCACCAGTTTTAATATCATTTCAGGCATTTTTTTATGACTTTCGTCTTTTTTGCAGCATTTTGAAGGAATTTTATGTAATTTTCGATAATTTTTACAACATTTTGGACATTTTTCGTCAACTTTTCACCACTTTAACCACATTTTCAATAATTTTTATGAAAATGTCTCCAACTTTCATGCCATTTCAAAACATTTTTATATCACTTTTGCAACTTTTCGAAAGAATTTTATATAATTAGAAATTTTTGATGAATTTTTCGTCAATTTTACATTTTCAATGATTTTCAAGATTTTTTACTAGCTTTTACATCATTTCAGACATTTTGCATGACTTTTTCATCAATTTTGGAAAAATTTTTGATAGTTTCACAACTTTTGGACATTTTTGACGAATTTTTCGTCAATTTTTTATCGCTTTGACTACATTTTCAGTGAGTAATTTTTATGAAATTTTCATCAGTTTCACATAATTTTTTCTGACTTTTTCACCACTTTTGCAACATTTCAGACATTTTTCGTCAATTTTTCACCTTTTTAATCGCATTTTAAATGTACCAAATTTTTACGAAATTTTTATCAGTTTTCACGACCTTTTCAAGACATTTTTCGTGACTTCTTCACCACTTTTGCAAAATTTTGATCGAATTTCATACATTTTTCGATAGTATTTAACATTTCAGACATTTTTGACTGAATTTCCACCCTTATTACGACTTCTTGAAAAATGTTTATAAAAAATTTTAGCATTTGATTTAACATTATAAAGTTTCCCAGGTTCAAAAACTTGAAAAAGTCGTTCATTTTAAAATAAATATAAATACAAGTATTTTCCCAGAAGTTTAATGTAACTGTCTCTTTTCCCCTCTCCAAAAAATATTTACAAGACTCCCCTGTTTAAAAAAATCAACTCATTTTGGGGTACAATAAAAAAAAAAATTGGTGTTCATTTATCATTTAGGTAATTATTTTGGCTGAATTGAAAAAAATATCTGATCTCAAAACTTCAAAAAAAAGTCAGGTAGGTACTTGGCAGCTATCTAAGATTCCTCTAATATTTTTAATAGACCTTCCAATCCTAAAAATAGGAATCCAAGTTGAAAAATATACTCATATTAATGAAATAATGTAACCATACGAATTTGAAATTTGAAAATCCATAATGATCGCGACCAAAAGAACCTACATTTTCGTACTGTAACTCATTTATACGTATCTGCAGCAAAGGAAAAACGAACCCTCAACAGGTACACGATGTATTTTTTTAACCGAACGAACGCGTTCGTCGACCCGAGGCAATAAAATGCATCCTTAAGAGAGAACAAGCACTCGAACGCGCAGACAGAGAGAAAATCTCGTTCAACAAATAAATCCGGCTTGTAAAACAAAAGGAAAAATGTGCAGATATAACGACGAAGGCGAAGTTGACATTTTCGTGCATTCTTATTGATACGAATTTATTTAAACGTTTGCCATTTTTCAAACGATTTTCCCTCTATAGCGAGTCGAAGAATATAAAAATATAGTATAGCTTTACACGCGAGTATTTTTCGTTAAATACTTCGATCCGTAACGAATACCATTAATCGTACTCGATGTATACCTCGATTCGAGGCGAAATTTTATAGAATTCGGGCTGCCGCCGGAATAAAAGAAGCAGATGAAAAAAACACACAACGCACCTCTTCGCGACGTGTTTTATTAGCGATGCCACAAAATAAACAAACGTTTCGTTAAAAGGAAACTGAAAAGCTCGCAAATAACGAGGTATATTTCATAAAAGATATTTCCCCCTCGATTTTGGCGCGTCGTCCTCGTAATTAAATTAGAAAGTCAATTTTGAGAGGAACTTCCGTCTAAACGCAATTACTCTCTACTTCTTCGTCTTCATGTCGTCGAAGTAAATTCGTTGCCGTAACAAATCTAATTTCGAAGAAATTCCGGCAAAAGGCGAAAATTACTTTTAAAGACTAGTTAACGAACAAACATATAAACAAATGTTCGCTTTTACCTCCCAACTCTTCTTCTCTTTTTTCACATAGCAAATAAATTGATACGAAAGTTGGTACCTTTTTACTGAGGTGTACTTTTTTTTTTTTACTTTTTATAAATTACATTATCGCCTGCTCTGGCAGTTTTCAACGTTTGCGCGAATACGTATGTTAAATTCGTGTGAAAAATTGCCAACGATTAAGGTTTAATACGAAGAAGTATAAAGAACGAGATAAACAGATTACAGAGTTTTTTTTTCCTCCTCCGTGACGAAATTCTTCCAAATTAGAGGACATTTCGAATAGGTACCATTTCTTTCGAAAGTTTACCACTTTGAGCTTTCGTTAGGCGCGAGAATACGAGTACGTGGAGAAAAAAAAGGCAAAAGCCCGGGATCTTTTATCGATTTCGTTCGAGTCGAATTGCATTCCGCCGCGAAAGCTTTTTTTTCTTTCTTCAAAGGCCGCATAAAATGCCACGCGAATTGTGGCGAAAAAAACGCATTTTAATGAAACGTTGCACGGATTTAACCCGCGTCTATTACCGTTTCTATTAAATTATTGACTTTAACGCCGAGTAAATGGGTTCGACGAAAAAAGCAAAAAGAAAAACGTATAAATTTGAATAATTCAATATCTCGAATGAATTTTCAGCTCCGACATCTTATAACATTTTAAAATTTAATCACCGGCGAAAAAACTATCTTGGTGGCTCTTTCAGATATCGGAGTGGGTTACTTTTTCACGTAAAGTTGCTATACATTCACAACGAAAAGTTACTGAAGTTACTTTTTCACTAATTTGGTTACTTTTTTGTCGAAAAAATCCGACTAAAGAAATAACTTTGAAATTAAAATTTAGTTAAAAATTGAAAAATTGAAAACAGGCACTTTGAATTGAAAAAATGTTAAAATTTCAGCTTTGAATGCCTTTTTTTGTAAAAATTTCCGTTCTCGCTTCGCTCGGGCTCAATCAAACTCCTTTTAGCAAAATTATAGTCATTTCTTTTGCTTGAAATGTTTGAAAATATACAAAATGCATTCAAAAGTTGGTTTTACAGAATTTTTTTTTTTTAAATCAATGTTTTGTTGATGGGAACAAATTTATGGAGCCCGAGCGAAGCGAGGGCGAAAAATTTTACAAAAAAAGTATCCAAAAGCTGAAATTGTATCGAAAAAATATGATTTTATTTACAATTTTAAAGAAAATTCCTATA
>FIZU01005053.1:0-10565 GCA_900064475.1 Pseudococcus longispinus
GTACTTAGTTTAGATGTACAACCCCATATTTTTGTAGAACTTGATATCGTGGTGCGTCATCTTCAAAAATGCAAAAAACCGATTTTTTCGTTCATTTTCCTCCCTTGAATGGGCCATTTCTGGTCGAAAATTATTTTTCTTGAAATATATTATTAATGATACCAAAATACTCCATCGACCTGCATTCAGATCAAATTCGTTCATTTTTTCCTTTTTTTCCAATTTTCTTTTGAAATGCCCGAATGACGCCATTTTGGGGACCCACAACCTCTTCAAGATGACCTAGGCGCCTAAAAACCAGTTTTGGGCTTATTTCAAGTCGACACCTCTCATATATTGCAATTTCATCCAAATCAAAAAACTTTGACCTATTTCGTGTAACTTTTTCTGAAGTCAAAAATACTTACACAATTCTTGAAAAAAAGCAAAAAAATCAAAGTTCTTCGACCGCACAGATGTCGACTTGAAACCAGCCCAAAAATGATTTTAATGCTCTTAGGTCATATTAAAGTAGTGGCGGTGGGTTCTCAAAATTGCGTCATTCAGGTATTTCAAAAGAAAATTGAAAAAAGGGGAAAAACGTATTTTTCACTTGGAAAAATTTTAAATACATAAAATGAGTTGGAAAAAAAATAAAGTTTCTCGATTTTGCTGAAATTGCAATTTATGATGTATATTAATTTGAAACAAGTCCAGACATGATTTTTGGACCCCTAGATCATCTCAGAGGAGGTTGTGGGTTCCCAAAATGGCATCATTCGGGAAATTTTAAATGAAAATTGAAAAAAAGGAGGAAATTAAATGAACGAATTTGGTCTAAATGTAGGTTGTGCTCGTTTTTTTTGTCAATCCCTGCAAGTTTGAATAAATTCAGTTGAAACGTGCCAAAATAGAAACTTCTAACGAAAATGCTTGTTCAACCCTTCCAGAAAGGATTATAGGTGCGATATCGAAAATCTTCCAACTTCGCGAGCACGTACGAAAGCGAATAAAATCTATCTGAATATTTCACTTTATCTACAGAACGTGGTTATTTTCTCGAATTCAATATACACCTTCACATAAGACATCTCGTATTGCCAAACTTGGCACACAAATAGGGAATCCGTTACCATGAAAGGAAACTGTACAATTTGAATGAAAACCGATACCGATATCGATATAAACATAAACACGATGCAAACGTATAAGCCTTTGTGACGCAATTACGTCACATATCGCAGCTAAAGGGCCAAAGGCGTAAACGAGGGAAAAGGAACGGAAGAGGATATGTACCAATGATGCTGTCGCTGTCGCCGGCGCTCAAGTCTTGAAACGCTGCGCGAGTAGGCGTCTCGGCTCGATCGTGGGTGTTTTTATTAAATGCCAACATTTCGAGCAATTTGAAATATCGACTAAAAGGGAGCACACTATAATCCAAAGCGAACCGAACCGAACGCTAACCCATCGCGTCGGTCGTGGAACGGTGCAAAATCCCACGTAGACCCATGTACCCATCAATGGGCCACAGATTGCGAGCAGTTTGCATTTATCAACACACTTGTAGCTGCATGGTACGTTTTACAATTTTATTTCGATGGCGTAGACGTCATCGCGGGCGTTATATCATCCGCCAACGCAGCTTTTTTCCTCGCATCCTTTTCTATATTTATTCACCCCGTGGATGGGCCATCGCGACGGGTATCTTTCTGTACGCAGATAGCAATTTTTGTAATCCGACTCGAAACAAGCGACGGTGAAAACGTAACGTGGTTTTCAAATATTGTTATTTGTCCTTTTGTCGTATTTACCGCATGTGGCGTATCTGTGACGTAAACTCGAACGTACCACTTTCAAAATTAAACAGTCGACATTTCACGCTCGACTCTACGCTCATCACGTGATGATAATTTCCCAACGAGAAGAAAAAAATTGCCACAAAAGCGCATACGTATGATATACATAAATAGCTATAGGTATACACAAAACCGTGTAGAAATTACCAACACTTGGAGATTGACCTTGGCTCGAGTTCCATAAACAAAACTCAAAGCGTAGGTACCCACGCCTACGTGTAAGTAACTCGGTACAATACTTTCATACAGAATGCACAATTTCGTCCTTACACTTGGGCAAATTAGCGAAATTGTACGCAGAACGAATGTACTATGTAGGTATCAAATCGTGGCCTGCGTCAAACACCATTTAACGACTTTTAAACGATATCAAATTACACCGAAAAAGTACACGACGATTAATCGTTACCTTAGATGGAGTTTTCTACTAAATAAATTCGCGATAGGATGAAAAAATCTAGTTATTCGGATGCATTACGAGTTAAGAGAAGTCATTCTTCGTTCATCTCGTTTCATCACGACAATTTCGATATTCTCATTGGACTGGGTCCAAAATAGAATATATCGTAGAATGCATACCGCATACCATAGCATACTTGTAAAGGTACTTGGCTATGTAATCTAAATCGCTTATCAGCCCACTATGAAGTAAACGAAGCTAGCTGGACAATTAAGTAAAAGGAAAGATTCCATGGTGACGATTTAATAACTATTTCGTCTCCTCCATTCAGCTACTTTGGGCCGCTTTGTGACCTTTGAAATGAACCAAAATTAAATATGTATGAATCATAATTTAACTACGTGAATGATACACGTGATTTTAAATGTATCGAATGGAATAATTGTGTAATTGTGAAGCTGTGTTGAAATGCCAATGCGTAGATGTACTCCACCCTGCTCATTATTTCGAAAATTTGGAATAAAAGATGGCCAAAAGGCGAATAAAGAATACTTATCAGATGTATGAATATGTATTCGAATATGATTGGCTTGCTTAACACGATTTTTTTTTTTGGCAAGAATTTACTCGTAATTTATCGTATTTGTGAAATTTGCTCATTTGCAATTTGGGAACATAAAATAATGGAATAAATGCATTGATTTCAGTTCACTTACAAAAATGTTATTTTTATAATCAATTTGGTAATCCGAATATCAGTAAAAAGATCACACATTTATGTAATGTGTCGCAAATTAGAATGAATTACCGGCGAATTGTTTATTTAAGTAAAGTGAACTGTCCTCAAATTACGTGAACTAACAAAATATTGTAAATTTATCTCGAATTATATTGAATTACTGATGAATTACCTTAAATTACGGTGAATTACCATAAATTAGAACGAATTACCACAAATTACGGTAATTTACCATGCAATAATTACCGCGAAATTTCTCGAAAATTACAGCTGAAATTTTCAAAAAAATTTTGATGATGGAAAGAATTTTTTGGTCTGAATTTTTTCTCATTAAAGAAGGGAAAAAGATTTATTGATAATTTACCACAAATTACAGTAATTTACCAATAATTACCAAGAAATTTCTCGGAGATGACAGCATAAATTTTCAAAAAATTTCGGATGAGGGAAGAAAATTAAGGCTTTATGAATTTATTCATAATGAATTTGAGGCCAAATTTGTCATTGGTAATTTACCAATAATTACCGGAAAATTTTTCGAAAATTACAGCTAAAATTTTCAAAAAATTTTAAATCTGGGAAAAAATTGTTTGGTATCGAATTTTTTTTTCAATTTTTAGAAAAAAAATTTTCATGGAAATTTACCACAAATTACCATAATTGGGCCATAATTACCACAACTTACCGTAATTTAGCCATAATTACCGTAAATTACTAATAATTACGATAACTTATCAATGATTACCGTAATTTACCATTAATTACGATAATTTACCAAAAATTACGATAATTTACCAATAATTATCGGCAAATTCATCGAAAATGACAGAAAAAATTTTCAAAAAATTTTGAATGAGGGTAGAAAAATGAGGCCTAATATGTTCTTTCCAATAAATTTGAGACAAAATTTCATCATTGATAATTTACCAATAATTACGATAATTTACCACAAATTACCGTAATTTACCAATAATTACCCAACAATTTTTCGAAAATTACAGCTGAAATTTTCAAAAAATTTTGAATGAGGAAAAAGGTTTTTTGGTCTCTGAATTTTATTTTAATTTTTAAAAAAAAGACATTTCATAGGTAATTTATCACAAATTACCGTATTTACTCATAATTACCCCAACTTACCCATGATTACGATAATTCATCAGTCACTACCGTAATTTAGCAGAAATTTCGATAATTTACCAAGGAAATAATTTTAAAAAAATTTTGGCTGAGGGAAGAAAATCGAGGCTTTTTACGAATTTTGTTCCATTAAATTTGAGGCAAAATTGTCGTTGACAATTTTCCAATAATTACGATAATTTACCAAGAATTACGCCAATTTAACACTAATTACCGTAGTTTACCAATAATTACGCCAAAATTTCTCAGAAATTACATCTAAAATTTTCAAAAAATTTTGAATGAGGGAAAAAATTTTTGGGTCTCTGAAATGAATTTTTCTTCATTTTTGAGAGAAAAACAATTAATTGGTAGTTTACCACAAATTACCCTGCTTTATCCGTAATTACCGTAACTTACCAATAATGTGATAATTTATCAATAATACGATCATTTATCAATAATTACGGTAATTATGGATAAAACACGGTAATTTAGCAAAAATTACGGTAATTTGGTAATTACCGGAAAATTCATCAAAAATGACAGCAAAAAATTTTCAATAAATTTTCAAAAAATTTTGGTTGAGAGAAGAAAATTGAGGTTTTTTATGATTATTTTTCCAATAAAAATTTGAATTTTGAGGCAAAATTTTTCATTCATAATTTACTAATAATTCGATAATTCACCACGAATTCGGAATTACTGTAATTTACCACGAATTACGGTAATTTACCAATAATTACCGTAATTTACCACAAATTACGGTAATTTACCAATACTTACCGGATAATTTCTCGAAAACAACGCCTTCAATTTTGAAAAATTTTTGATGAATGAAGAAATTCATCAATCCATACATCTTTTAAAAAAGGAAGTTAGGACAAACTTTTTCATTGGTAATTTACCATAAATTACCGTACTTTAACAAAATTACTGTACTTTACCACCAATTACGGTAATTTACCAATAATTACCGGAAAATTTCTCGAAATTACAGCTGAAATTTTCAAAAAAGTTTGGGTGATTGAAGAAAATTACTGCTCTATAAGTAAATTTTTTAAAATAAATTTGAAACAAAATTTGTCATTAGTAATTTACCACAAATTACCATAATTACCAATAATTACGGTATTTTATTAATAATTATGATAATTTAGCAATACTTACCGGAAAATTTCTTGAAAATTACAGCTAAAATTTACAAAAAAGTTTGGATTGGAGTGGAAAATTTTGGTTCTCTTCTGACCCCCTCCCCCCGCAAATTTGAGGTAAAATTTGCCATTCGCAATTTATCAATAATTGCTGAAAAATTCATCAAAAATTGCAGCAAAAATTTTCAAAACATTTTGAATGAGTGAAGGAAATTAAGGCTCTCTATGAATTTTCATTTCAATAAAGTTGAGGCAAAATTTGCCATTTTCATTTCTTAAAAAACACCATTTCTCATATTTTTTGACAGTTGAAAATATCAAATGATAAATTTATTTCGGTAAATTACCAGTATTACCATCCAGAAATCATAAATTACCAGTAATTTACCGTTGATTTCCACTAAATTACGGTAATTACGAGTACATTGGGGCGAATTTATATTATTTCGTCAATTTAAAAAAATTTCTGCTCTAAAGATTAGAATTGGAAATCAATTCGTAAGCATTTACGAAACATCCAATTATAAAAATTTTTGTCAACATCAAAAAATCTGATTAATTCGAGCACCTACGCACGTCCTCGTATACCTATAACTGAAACCGGTACCTAATCTAATTTCAATAATCGTGTAATCTTATCAATTTATTTTCAATTTGTAAATAAAATAGGGCACCTAATAAATTGACAAGTTTTCGATATTTTTATCCATCCTAAGTAGCTGTTCGTACAATGTACATGGAAAACAACTTTCAGCATAGCATACGTAGGCATAGTTTGGGACGCATTGAACAAACTTGAAATTGGAATAGCCCAAGTATATTAGGAACCTCTATAGAAGTTCGTAACCTCCAAGTTGGCGCGATATACCAAACTAAAATGTATTTAACTTGAATCTCGAATGTCGAATTTGCGCATAATCAAAGGTCAGATGAAACCGTTTGGGTGTTAACGTTCCCATTTCTTTCACTTCGTAAATGGTAATCGAGGAATTCGAGATCGTATTTCGAAAGATGATCGAAAAATTTAATGAGATATCATAGATTATATAAAACAAAACCCTTTTGAAGCTACTGTACCATTAGTCGTCTTGGTAATCGAAAAATTAAAATCATCCATATCGAAAGGTGCCCAATACCGGAGCTAATCGTGTTCGTGTATTTACACGTTTGAACTTGCGATAAGATTATATAGTAAGGTGTGAGGTGTGAACTGTAATTATTAATTAAGATTATAATTCGAAATGATATGAAAAAATACGAATGGTAGGAAAAGGAATTACGTAATAGAATGAATCTGAAAAGGTAAAATCTGCATTCCTATTTGCAATGTAGGTACCTACTTATACCTTATAGGCCCCCCATATTCGATATCTTATCATAATTGATGGTCAATATCCGTACATTAGTTCTCGTACTTCAATCAATTCAATTTTTCCTCGAAAAAGTGTCACAGAAATGTAAATAAAACTTGTCAATTAATTAGTTATATCAACATATCGCACATCGACGTTACAAAGTATATAATAATGAGATACTGACAAAAAGTAATGAACGATTGGACTACGTACAAGTAGAAATACTAATCAATGCATCTGTGGATATCTATCACGTTCGTGAACTTTCAATCACATAAATTCCTAGCAATTAAAAGTTTAAAAAACACATTTGGACTTGAAAAAATGCAGCGAGTACGTGCTTTCCTTCATTTTGCATACATTGTATGAACGAGCATACGAACAGAGAACATATGTGCCAAAAACAAGCATTCAACACTTGATTAACATACGTTGAAAAAATAATCATCTCTCGGATTTCAACGACAAAGTCATTGGCGGCAAGATACGACGCGACGAGTTGACGATTTTCGTTTTTGAAATCGAGCCTAATTGTAATTAGGAGACAGCTGCATATGGTGGCACGCAGAAGGCTCCAAAAAGGTGTAAAATATCATATGTAGATCTACAGTAGAGTACTTGCGATTGAAATTCGGGAATAAATTGAAGCTTACCTGCATAAAAGGCAGTTTACCGGTGACAGGAGGCCAGTTGCAGGATTTCACTTCCGATTCATCATTTGCTTTGATTTTCGAGTCAGTTTTCACATATTTCACGGGCATGGTAATCACCGGCGAAAAGACTTCGCGAATTATAACAATAATTACTTTAGCACGAAGTCGCGAATTTGCACAGCGCGTATAAACGAGAAATTTATTCGTAGCACAAGATTTGAATTTTTTTTTACCTAGACGAATACGAGCGGAGAATTCTCGAGCTTGGCTCTACTAAATGCGAAATGGGTATCGCATTGACCGCGCTCTTTTATCGGTAATTAAATAAAAACCACTCTAAAGTTGAAAAAATTACAAGATTGAAAGCCCGTTCGAGCGGATAGATAAGAGTACTCGTAACACTGCCGTATACATTACACACATAAAACCACGAAAACGAATTCGCTTCAAGTTGAAGTGTGGCTGACGATGACGTTACACGAACACAGTCGTACACACATTAAATAAGACAGATTCGTACTGTCGTACATAGCATAATATTCGTATCCTCTGCTCTATTCTGTACTGTTATAGTACGACTATGCGAGTTTTCGTCGTTAAAAATTTAAATTACAATTATAATGTTTGCAGCTACCAACCGTTTGACGAACGAATTATAGAAGTGTTTTCATTGAAACAATGTTTGAAAAATGAAAAATGATTAATATTTAAAAATAAAAAATGATTATGCAATTACATAAGACTATTTTATTAAATGGTCTTAAATCAAAGAAATTCAAATTATAAGAAAAAAAAGTACTTAAAAAAAATTCACAATTTTTTTACAGCTCAAGTGTTTTGAACCAAGTTTTTGATCATTTTTTGCAATTATAATCTGGTAACACTGATGAAGTTGAAATTTTTAACTTTAAAATTTAAATATAAAGTTGTTAAAACCATGTTAAAACTTGTACCTAAGTTGTAGATATTCTAATTTCCATAATTTTGAATTGATATTTTTTTTAGTAAAAATGATAACAAGTACCTAAACTAAAAGTTGAAAAAATAAGTGAAATCAGTGATGGACAGATCCACTCCCAAAAAATTTAGATTCAGATCCAGGTCACTTGGGTGATTTTTTTTAGTTCCAGATCAAATCAGATCCAACACAAAAAATCGGATCGAAAAGATCCAAAGATCAGATCACCGAATTTTAAGGATCTGTGATTTAGAGATCCTCAAAATATAAATCTTCAGATCAAAGACCCAGATCCGAAGATCTGAAGATCATTTCTACATTTTTTGTTTAAAAATTTAAATTAGGTAGGTAAGTTTTGAACGAATACCTAAGGGTTAATAACTTCAGATTTAAAAGTTAAAATAATTTTTTTTTTGAAATTGAGAAGATCTAAACTCTAAAGGTCATAGATCAGATCTACAAATTATTAAGTATCTGAATTATAGATCCAGATTTTTAGATCCAAAGATCCTCGGATCTGTCTATCACTGAGTGAAATAATTATTCCTTTTTTCACGACAAACGACCGACATGATTTCGACCGATTGACTTTTTGGACTTGTAAATTCCATCACGCTGACTTTTGTGCGTTTTGTCAGACTTTTTTGGACTAATAAAAATTTCAAGATTTCTAATTGGTTTTTTGGCGTTGGAAAATTTTAGGGTTGTCACTTGAAGAGTTTTTTTAAAAAACGACCGTCGTCAAAATTAACAAAAAAAAAATTATTTCATTTTCTGAACCAAAATTTTACAAGAAAAATGATGTTGTTATTCATTTTCCAAAAAAAATTATTGCGTTTTAAAAATCACGATTTTCACTACTTTTTTTCAAAAACAACCATAGTCAAAATTTTTAAAGGGAAATTTGCATAATTTTTCAAAATTTGAAAAAAAATGTTACTACATTTCTTGGCAGTGTAACAAATTTGGTGACCAATCAATACCCACGAAATTGAATTTTTACCCCCAAACATGATTTTGATATGTTATTTTAGCTTCTTGTAAAATTTGATTTTTTGACCATGGTTGTTTTTTAAAAAACGCTTCACTTGTTAGACAAACACTTCAGACTTTTTTGACTTGAAAAATTTTATAATTCCCTCCAACCAGTGACCGGAACCAATATCCTAATCAAAACCAAAACCGGAAAAAATCGATAAAAGTGTTAAAAACCGAAACCGGAACCGAAACCAAAACCAAATCGTTCAAGAACCAATACCAATACCAAAACCAAAACGATTGAAAAACCAAACCCAAAACCAAAAAACCTCAAATCATTTCGGTTTCAGTTTTGGTTTTGGTATTTGTGTTGGTTTTTAAGCGATTTGGATGATTGAACATAATTGAAAGTAGTTGCTAGTTGGTACTTTGGATTGGATAGAAAGTTTAAGCAAAGGAAACATGGTAAATTTTTATTCTAACCGAACCCCTAAAACCGAAACTAAAACCTTCAAAAATCAAAACTACAACCAAAACCGAAACGTTGAAAAACCGAAACCAATACCGGAATACCTACCTGATTCGGCGCCGGTCTCCAGTGCTGGCAAAATCGAAAGAAAACGAAAAAAACTGAAACTGAAATGGAAAAACCGAAACTGAAAGTGAAATCATTTCAGTTTCAGTTTTTAATTTTTTTACCCTTTTTTTAAAATGATAAACAGTATAAAATCCAAAACTTTCATCCTAAATGCCAGCTGATATTGCTGATAAACACAGTGTTACAAAAAAATGCAAAATTCAATTGAAATTTTCAAAAAAAAAAAAATGAAAAAACTCATATTTTTGTTTTTAACGTTTTCTGAAAAAAGTGTGATTAACCTGCCTAAAAACGGTTGGAAACTAGTTTTCAAAAACTGAAAACTGAAAACCGAAACTGAAATGTAAAAACCGAAAACCGAAAACTGAAAACCATAAATGAAATATTTCGGTTTTGCCAACACTGCGGCGGTCTCTGGTAAGTCTGGTTTTTGAGATTTTGAATAGGTTTCTTCCGGTTTTGGTTCAACAGCCCTGTTTCTATAACATAAATTACAAGTGATTACAGTGCTGTTAAACCAAAACCGAAACCGGAACCAAAACCAGAAAAAACCGATTCAAAATTTCAAAAACCCGAACCATAACCAAAACCCACATGAAATCGAAACGGTCTCGGTTTTCTGTTTTTAATTATTGACTTCGTCATTTTGTCGTGCGAGGCTGCGAGTACGAAAGAAAAACAAAATGCTGGCCCCGGTAAGCATCATGAAATATTGAGTATCACTGTAATATCATTTTGTGACGTGTATGGTGACATTGCGAAAAATATTCCTGTGATAT
>FIZU01005054.1:0-36241 GCA_900064475.1 Pseudococcus longispinus
CATTTTAATAGGTCGCATGATCGCATTTGGAAAATATTCAAAAAAACGGCTCAAATTAGAACTTCAAATTCTCAAAAAATGTTCAAAAAAAAATTGGTTGTGAATTTTAAATTTCTAATGAAATTTTAACCAATTTCAATTGGTAACTCACAACCTCTTCAAGATGACCTAGGGACCGAAAAATCATTTCTGGGCTTGGTTCAAGTTGATATCTCTCATATACTGCAATTTGAGCAAAACCGAGAAACTTTGATTTTTTTTCAACTTATGTCATGTAAAATTTTTCTTAAGTCCAAAATACCCAATTTTTGAAAAAGAGCAAAATAATATCAAAGTTGCTCAATTTTGCTGAAATTGCATTATATGAGAGATATCGACTTGAAACAAGCCCAAACATGTTGTTCAAGTCCCGATCATCTTGAAGAGGTTGTGGGTCCTCAAAATGGCGTCATTCGAGTATTTCCAAAATAAAATTGGAAAAAGGGGAAAAAACGAACGAATTTGATCCAAATGCTGGTTGATGGTGTATTTTGGTGGCATTAATAATATATTGCAAGAAAAAAATTTTCGACCAGAAATGACCCATTTGAGGGGGAAAAATGGACGAAAAGATAAGTTTTTTGCATTTTTGAAGATGATGCACCACGATATCGAATTCTACAAAAATGTGGGGTTGTACATCTAGACTAAGTACATAATATATATTTTTTTCAGAATTGCACCTCTGAAGAGGGTTATCAAAACGGCCCTTGGAAAGCTTAAAATATCCATTTGACCTTGAAAAAGTGCTCAAAATTTTTTTCAATAAATTCCAAAAATCACCCTTGATGCTATCTACCATCTTTGAAAGTTTGAAAAAATTCGGTTGAAACCTGCCAAAAATGGAAATTTTTAGGGAAAATGCACATTTAACCCTCCAGGCGGGGTTCGAGTTGAGATATCGAACAAAAAATTTTGTCACGGGGTTTTTAGACCAAAGGACTAAATTTCACTGAAAAATTTAAAATTCGGTGCTCATGGCCAAATCACCCCTATAAACCCGGCTACGCTCTTAAAAAAAATATTGAATGTATTTATGTTGAAATTGTGTAATTTTACAGGCCATATTAGCGCGAATGATCTAGACACCGAGCCATTTCTCGGATTACAAGATGAAGAACCAGATACTTGGGCGCCTTCTGTTAGCAAAGACGTAAGCTTTATAGATCCTTCATCGAATTACTCGAAACGTGGAGCAAAAAACTAATTGTACGAAAATTCTTAATTACAGATTTTGAAAAAACTCAAAGAAAAAGAAATCAAACGACAAGAACACATATACGAGTTCATATTAACAGAAAAACATCATTGCCTGACCCTAATCGTTATGCAGAAGGTAACTCTTGAAATTTTCCACGAACCCAAATTCTAATTTTTGCATTTTAAAATATTTTTTTCGGTTTTAGATTTTCGTCGACGGATTAAGAAAGTATTTCAATCTGGGAGCCAATCTGCATAGAATGTTTCCTCGACTCGCCGAACTCACCGAGATACATTTAAAATTCTTACGAAATTTACGTAAAAAGCAAAGAGATGCCACGGTTGTGGATTCAATTAGCGATATTTTATTAGAACAATTTTCCGGATCCGCTGCCGGGCAGCTGAAAGCTGTTTATGGAGAGTTTTGCTCCAGACATAGAGACGCAGTCGATATTTATAAGTATTATTTACAACACGACCCTAGATTCGCCGAATTTGTGAAATATTGTCAAGTAAGTGAAAGCAATTTTGAGTGGGACTGATGGTTTCTGTTGTTGACGTAAATTTACAACGCGTAATTCGTTTTTTTTTTTCTATTTTTAGAATAATCCTTTGCTGAAGAAGAAAGGTATACCTGAATGCATTTTATTCGTAACGCAAAGATTGACCAAATATCCGTTACTAATCGAACCGTTGATAAAAACGTCTAGAGAAAATAAAATTGAAGTTGACAAGTTAACAGGAGCGTTAACGTATATAAAGGTTTGAATTCGAAGCAATTCTTTCGTTCTAAATTTAGAATTATTTTGCCTGAAATGACTAATCGACGATTGGAAATTTTAGGATATTTTAACCGACGTTAATTCTCGAGTTGCCGAGAAAGAAAAAGAAGATAGAAAATTAGAAATTTATAATAAAATAGAAGCTAAATCGGCTACACAATATCGTGGCAATATTTTCAAGAAATCTGATATTTTATCCAACGGTCGAAAATTAAGGTTTGTATTTAAACGTTGGAAATTTCTTGGTTTTGACCCGAGTTGATAATTTTTTTCGCGTTATCAGGTTCGAAGGAGAAGCGCATCTGATGCAGGGTCCGACTAAAAAGCAATCAGTCCACGTGATCGTTTTATCCGATATATTATTATTTTTGAACGAAAATAATAACAAGTTTTCGTTCTTTGCTCCGGATCAAAAGGTAGTAATTTTTGGCAAATAAAGATTGCAATTTTTGACAATTTTATCGAATCTTTCCCTTTTTTTTCCAGCCTGGTGTAATAGGTCTGCAAAAATTACTCGTACGAGAAAAAGCAGGCACCGATTCGAAAAGCATTTATTTAATATCATCGAATCCGGCCAACCCGGAGATGTTCGAATTGAAAATCATAAGGCCAAAGGAACAAAAAGTATGGATCGAATCGATTCGAAAAGCTGTACAGAAATGTGTAGACGATGAGCAACAATGCGAAGATAATTGGAGTTGTATACCCAGCGAAGAAATGCAAAGAAGGGCTCATATTTCGCAATTGCATGTTCATCAGATAGTTGGTAAGAAAGACGTGATTTTCACCATTGACTAACGATTCGAAAAGCCAGTTGATTGAAGAAAAATGATCAATGGTCATTTACCAACTCGTTTATTCGATATTAGATCCGAATGACAAACTATTTCCTATTACGTTTAATTTAAAACATTCGTTGGTGAAAAAATCGAAATTAATACGACGAATTGTCTCTATACAGGTAATCTCCGCCAAAAGGACGTCGAGCAGGCGTTAATTTACGAAGAGAAAATAGCTTTATTGTTGAAACTATTGGCAGCCGCCGGTGTGGATATCGGTATAGAACGACCTTCCTATTGTCATTTGGTATCCGAGCATATCGACAACGAAACTATACGCAGAGAAGTGTATAATACAATTCAAGCAAGTTACCGATTAATTTAGCTACGAATTCGATCACAAACGAGTTGTTTTTTAATCGGAGTGATTTTTCGTTTGCAGAAAGTCAACCAACTTACCAGTTCGTTGTACATATCTGGAACTAGTTTATCACGAAGTGCTAGTTCGGTCGGTGAAAGACAAAGTAACGCGTACGTTTCGCCTATTTTACCCAAACGAGCGGAAACTTTTGGCGGATTTGATAATGCTGCCGCGTGTAAAGGTGAGAATCGAGATGGAATTCATCGATGACGAAATTTTATACCGAATACGTCGATTTTACGTTTTACAGGCTTTATCGCCGGAGTAGGAAGGAAATTTTCGCAACAATTCCAAAAGAAAGTATCAAACGACGTTTATCACGATTCCAAAACTCATTCGCCTTCTTTACCTTCGAGCCCTGTTAGCACACCGGAACTTCTATCGCGAAAATTGGCTCCCAACTCGGCCGGAAATAGCAATAAATCTATCGCGGTTGGTGTAATATCTTGATACACTCGGCGACCAGAGTTAATTAATTTAGTAATTAATTTTCGACGTTTTTTCTCGATGCAGGATTGCGGTAAGAATACGGTGACGCCGCCCAATATCACAATATCGCCTCTGTTGCAACAAGATTCGAGGCAATTGAGCGCCGCATCGTCGCAACAAGAACTACCCACTTTATTGCAGTTTGATATCGATCAACAGTCAGCCATCGTGCAGCTTACCAGCCATATTTATACATTGGCTTCGATAATCGATCAACAAATGTCTTCCATCGACAGGTAATTTTTTCGAGAACCCGATACGAAAGTACTCGATATTCGTAGATAATTATGGTCTAATCGATTGTGTAAATTTACAGCCTCGAAGCGCAGCTGGCTTTTTGCAGACAAGAATTAAGTCATCCGAGTAACGAAAAAGATAGAAGACCTATTTACAAACATAACCAGCAATTAGAAGAGTTGAGAAATTTACAAGATAAATTATCCCATGAAAAAGAACAATGGCAACGTGAAAAAGAAAACGAACAAAGAGAATTGGAAGAAAAAAGGAAAAAATTGGAAGAAAAAGAAGTAAGCCTTTGTAGTCCAGTTTTCAGTCAAATTTGAAAAAAACGTAAAAAAAATAGTAGCAAACATTTTTTGTAGAAGTGTTGAACGAGATCCCAATGACCATCACACACATAACCCTCGTCCCCAGCTGGCTTGCGAACTCCGCTGGGGGTGGAACGTCTCTTCATGTTTCGTTTTTTACAAATTTTACGAGACGTCCGAGAGATAACGTAAAATATGTGGTATAAGAAAATAATCTACATAAAATTTCCTTTAAAACGTTACTGCAAGTTTATCCTCCCCCTTCAATTCAAGTTTTATTACAGGCTGAAGTAGTTGGAGCAAATTTAAAAAAAAATAAAAAATAATAATAATTTGAAAATTTTCATAAATAGGAAAATTAGGCAGAGAACATAAAATTATTCACGTAAAATTTCCCGTAAAAAGATACCACTTTTTTTAAGGACCTTCTTCTTCACCCTCCGGACAACCTAAAAAATGAAAGGGTTCAGAAAAAATTTACGAACAAAACTTGCTCATTTTTAGATTCTAGAAAATACAACTTATTACAATTTTTTCATTTCAACCGTCGTCGCTTCATGAGAAAATTTGACCTAAAGCTGCAGCACTTTTTATTGAGGTCATTCCATGTCATTTCAGCAATTTTTTTCACTTGGGTGTTCTGATTTTGCTCAATTTTTTTTTGCAAGCTCCTCTCAACCAAAAAGTAAGAAAACAACCCTTGTTTTGACCTCAACCGGGAAATTTCTTCTTACAACATCCAACTTCGGTGAAGCATATGTCAAGATTGGTAATAGGAGGCGAAACTTTTATGAGTGATTCTGAATCTCATTTTAACGCGTTTCAAATCTCCGTTCACCAATTTTCAAAAATTGAAAGTTGAACTTTCAAGAACAAGTACACAAAATTTCAAAGCTATAATGTAAAAATTTGAAAAAATTTATGTGACGAGATATTTTTATATTACATTCAAATAATGATTATTTGTTTTGGGATCTTGAAACCCTGAGAGGGGGGGGGCTGCTCCTCAAGATCTTGGTTCAAATTCAAAAAAATCCCTAAAATACATGTAGCATGTTGTTTGATATATTTTTGATAGTGCTGAGTTCGATTATTGATTTATTTTTCTAATAAGACCCTTCCCAAGCTCTCCTAAAGCCCTCAAATTTTGAAATTGAAGTGGATGAAACCAAATAATCGGTGTGGCATATCGTTTATCATGTTTTTAATAGTGTTAAGTTCGAATATCGACTTACTTTTTTAATTGGATCTTCCTAAAGCCTCCTACTGTGTACTTAGTCTAGATGTACAACCCCATATTTTTGTTGAACTTGATATCGTGGTGCGTCATCTTGAAAATTGCAAAAAACCGATTTTTCCGTTCATTTTTTTCCCTCAAATGAGTCATTTCTGGTCGAAAAATTTTTTCTGGAAATATATCAATTATGACACCAAAATACACCATCAACCAGCATTTGAAACAAATTCGTTCGTTTTTCCCCTTTTTTCTAATTTTCTTCCGGAAATTGCGTCAATTGGATATTTTTGGAAAAATCATTTGGTTGAAATAATTCATCGATGGTATTAATGGAATGTTTGTTTTTTCAGGAAAAAATTAAAAAGGACAAGATCGATATTGCCCAGCAGAGAGATCAATTATACGAAAAATTACAAATATTGAGCATGAACGCGCAAGGTGTCGTAATGGATGCGAATACCCCTTTATTAATATCCCCTTCGGCGCCTCTACCACCTTCTGGGTCTCCATCGAATTCTTCATTATTGCACAATATCCCATTGCCATTGCAATCGCTACCAGTATCTTCGTCGACGACGACATCGATGCCATCAACGACATCGCCCAAAGATGGTACTTACAAACGACGTACTGACTCGGTTCGTCGTAATCAGACGCCCACCTCGTCGTCGAATCTTCTACCTTCCAATTTGTTCAGCGCAACCAACGAACAAAAAGTACGTATAAAGCTAAGATGCTCAAATATATTCGTATTTTGCTAAAATTCGACCTATCGTTTTACAGGCGGCACAGGGTAATGTACAAGTCAAGCAAAAGTTACCATTGAAATTGGCAGCTGGTAAATTAAGTAGCGGTTCGACGGTAAATGGAAATAATTCCATTAACGTATCGGCCGCTTCGACCGGCACGTCGCCTTCTACTTCTGGTAGTAAATCACATCAGCAGATATTGCCTTGGAAATTACGCGAATCAAATCCGTCCACAACGAACGTAATTCCAAGCGCAACCGAAGTAAGACGTGCTTGCGGAGTCAGCGGATACGAACGATTGGTGTCTGCGGACGCAACGGCCGCTTCGTTAGCGTCGCCGTCACATTCCAGGACCGGATCTAGTCCTGCGATGATGCAAAATATTAGAGTAACGTTGATTTCTCGATAGCTAACGTGTTTTGTGAAATTTTCCAACGGTATAACGAAACTCTGTTTGTAGGTATCTTCGCCTTCGAGCACCGACGATAAAGATCCGGCCAAAGCTGAACGAACCAATACGTATCCGAAGATTCCGGAGAAATATCGTATATCGTTAGGTTCGACAACCTCGGGTACCGATACCGTTTCGAGGTCTAAGCCTTCGACGACCGAAGAAGAAAAAGTAATATTTTTTTAAGTCTGTTAACTTAGCTGCAATATTTATCAACACATTCGCGTGTGAATCGTTTTCATTTATTTTCTCGTTAGCATTTTTACTCTCTCTGTATTATAATAATCTACGTTGTACTTTTTATTTATATCTAGTGTGTAAATTATTATGAATTATAAATTATTTCTTGGAGAATCGACGAAAAACGTGCACATTCCTTGATTCCTCTTTTCAAAAGTATTCGAATTTTTTTGATACGAAAACTTAAATTTAAGAGATACCTACCTATTGTATTATAATTTACCTATGTGTTTATCATTCCTAAAAAAAAAAAAAAAATGAAAAAAATACTGACGTGAATTGTACTTGTTGTGATGGTTTGAATTTTTTCTTTCTGAATAATAATGGTTGTGTTTGAAACGAAGAGTAATTTTTTTTTTTCGTAATTACGTAAATAGGTTAAATCACATTATCGTTGGGAGTGGCTGTGTTGTACTTATGTTTTATTTTATCAGTTACTATTTAGAAATCAGTATTCGTTGTTTGAACAAACCTATTTTGTTAATAATTTCTTGTTAAATTTAACCAAAAAATACAATCTACCGATGATTTTATCATTATAATAAAATGATTAGTTCACAGTTATTTTTTGTTTATTTTTTTTGAGAATTGATGAAAGCGGCAAATTGGCGGGGAAAGGGTGGTTGCAGACCCGTCTGATTTTTAGTAGGTAAATATGAAGCAGAATAAAAACAAAACGGAAATTACGATTACGAACAAATGAATCACGATTTTTGACCAAAAATTTTGGTCATTAGCTATTTTGATCGAAAAATTACGTACATATTATGATAAGTATTATTTTCAATTTTGGTTCCAAATCGAAAATTTGCTAAAATTTTAAATCAAAAATCAAAATCTAGTCACGATTTCTGACTTAATAATCAATCGCAAAAATTGCAACATTTAGATTTCGGAGTTTGAAAAATTAAAATTTAGGATCAAAGCCAAAATAGGGTCACAATTTCTGATCACTCAAATGATATTTATTTTCATTTCAATGTCAAAAAAACGCAGAAATTTGAAGTCATAAAATATCGCAAAAATTGAATCATTTTGATTCCAAAGTCAAAAAAGATGAAATTTCTAATTAGAAGTCAAAATAATAACAATTTTTCATCAAAATCTTCCATCAGTATTGAAAGGTGAAAACGTCAAGTAAAATTATGAATTCAAAAAAGAAGTTTTGAAGAATATTTGCTCATTTCCAAACGAATTTCAGCCGTTGTTGAGATTAGTCAAATTATTCAAACGAATCCTGTCAACTTAGCTCATATTCCTGGACGTAGGTACCTGAAATGTAGTAAAAAAAAATCGAATAAAATTATCACATAAAAAAAATGTTTATTTGCTTCGTCATTTTTTTGGTTATGACTATGAATTAAAAACTCCATGAAAAAAGACTTTGAAATATAGAAAAATAAACATTTCAAACGTTACATTGCGATCTATCAAAATTGGTTAAAATTTCGTTAGGAATTCAAAAATCATGACAAAATTTTTTTGGGGCATTTTTTTGAGAATTTGGGCCCTACATTTAATCGATTTTTGGATATTAGCGAAAAATTACAGTGCGACCTATTAAAATGGCTTGAAATTTTGCCAAAAATTTTAATATTACGGCTAAAATTTTTTTCGAGCAATTTTTGAAAATTTGGAGCTCTAAAATGAGTAAATTTTTGGATATTATTGAAAAATTACCCCGTGACCTTCAGCTGCGACTTATACCGGGGATGGATTGAAATTTCGCCAAAAATTCAAAAATCACTATCAAAACTTTTTTCAAGCAATTTTTGAGAATTTGAAATCCTAAAATAAGTCGATTTTTGGATATTGTAGAAGTAGTACCGTGCGACCTACTAAAACGGGTTAAAATTTCTTCAAAAATTCAAAAATCACCATCAAAATTATTTTCGAGCAATTTTTGAGAATTTTTTTTGAACTTTGCAAATTTTGGAAATTCTTTACTTTTTGAACTTGGAAAAATTTATATTACTTATGCTTTACAATTCGACTTTTAGACATTTCATCTAGCTTGATAACATTTTTTTTATCTAATTTTTCAATGTTTTGTTTGACTTTTGAAAAGTTATACTAATTTTTTTTTAATTTAACAAAACAATGTTACTTATCATTAATTATATTTTGGATCGGATCAAATTTTATATTTTCAAATCACTTTTTGTACTTGTAAAAAAATTGAAAAACTCGACTGACTGTTTGAACTTGAAATAAATTTTAGAGATTCGGTGTATTATGCATTCTGGCTGGGGGCTATGAAATCGATTCATTTTAATGCTTCAAATTCTCGAAAGTTGTTCGAAAAAAATGTTGATGGTGATCTTTGAATTTTTGACGAAATTTTAATCCATTTTAATAGGTCGCACGGTACTGTTTCGATAATATCCAAAAATCGACTTATTTTAGGGCTTCAAATTTTCAAAAATTGCTTGAAAAAAATTTTGATCGTGATTTTTGAATTTTTGGCGAAATTTCAACCCATTCTAATAGATCACAACGGGAACTTTTCAATAATATCCAAAAATTAACCCAATTTAAGGCTCCAAATGTTCAAAAATTGCTCGAAAAAATTTGGAGCCTTAAAATGAGTTAATTTTTGGATATTATTGAAAAGATCCCGTTGCGAGCTGTTAAATTGGGTTAAAATTTCGCCAAAAATTCAAAAATTTGGTCGTAATTTTTGAATTTCTGACGAAATTTTAACCCATTTTGATAGGTCACAAAGTAACTTTTGAAACGTTTTATGGGAGTTCATTTTTACTCGAATGTAGTGGGGGGCGACTTTAAAATTCAACTACGCCTTATCGTATTGTGCCAACCGTTTTTCATAAACTTTGGCGACAGTATGACGCATACGCAGTCATTTTTGTGTCAAAAGTGGCCAAATTTGGCTAAAAATCTCATTTAGAGGGCACTAGCGCCCCATTGTGCCACTAACCACATGAAGTAAACATATATTCGGACTTCGGAGTGAGGGAAGTGTCCGCTAGCAAGCTGTAAAAACTTTTTTGGGTCGGAGCCGTTTTGAAAATTGGGGCATTTTTGGGTTCCAGTCCCCCATACAGCTTTCTTATTCTTGTACGAGCACGTACCTGAAACGTAGCAGAAAAAATCGAATAAAATTATCTCATGAAAAAAAAACTTGTTTATTTGCTTAGTCATCTCATACTTATGAATATAGCGGTCGAATTCAACTTAAGAAATGGTAATGGTCGAAAAAAAAATCAGTTGAAGAAAAACGATATCAATAGTAGTCTTGATGAGATTAATAAATATCGACCAGTTTGTCTTTGGCGAAAATGCACTTGCACCCTATTCACCCGAACGATAACGGTACTGCGGATGTATTCCTTCCATTCCACGTGCTTCATTTCTCCATACGCGTTAAAGTAAAA
The DNA here is from genome assembly GCA_900064475.1 of Pseudococcus longispinus. NCBI lineage: Eukaryota > Metazoa > Arthropoda > Insecta > Hemiptera > Pseudococcidae > Pseudococcus > Pseudococcus longispinus. Next base: position 10,331 of record FIZU01005054.1, read on the forward strand.
TCTTAGATTAGCTAGATTAAAAAAAAAATAAAACGAATCGACGAATACAAAAATAAATACGGAGAAACGATCAACAAGAAAACTTACGCATATTTGTACCGAAAAATTAAACAATTTCGAAGTGAATTTTATGCCGGGTATCTGAATACGTACGCGGTAAGTATTCTCAACACCATTAAACAACAACAACAACAACAAATTACCATGTTAATGAAACACAATTAGCATTAAAACTACAAAAACAACTGTTTTTTTAATTGGAAACCCTGTGATTTAATTTAAATATAGGAAAGTAGTGATGAGAAGAGAAGTCGAAATCCAACGTATGTTCGTGCCCTCTTTTATGGCCGCTGGCTAGCACCTTGAGAACTACGAAATTCGTTTTCACTACTTTCAAAAGCGCATTCACTTCGTTATCAGGATTCGTAATCGATTCCAAAACAGTCCTAGCCTGGTGATATAATTTACTAGCGGAAAAATACAACGAATCGACTCCGGTTTCTTTGAGACGATTGGTCATTTCGTAGAATTCCGAATATTGCACTAAAGGAGGAGTGAGCAACACGTTGAATGCTGAGAATCGATGATCGTATCTGACTTTTTCGTTATCGAATTCGTAATACGGCGGTCGAATTTTATCTTCCAGTTGAAAACCGATCATAGCCTAGAAACACGAGCAAATTGATAAGATTTCAATTCATTTTTGTTTTTATTCAAAATAAAGAGGACTTCCTCACTTTATAATAAGCTCCGCAAATATTCTGTAACGCTTGACAAATGGCTATTTCGCCGCTATTCGAACGCATTTTCTTTTTCTTGTTGATTTTATTTCGACGATTATTACCGCCAATTCGATGCTTCATGTTTTCGTTAGCGAATTCTTGACTTAATGACATATTTTCGGCTCGCGTCAGCGCGGATATTAACCAACCATATAGGAACTCGTGTAAGTACCTGAAGCAAACGTCTCGATTAAAATAATCAATTGGAGGATTTGGTCGAAGAAAAATTCACCAGTTACCAGAATATATAAGTGTACTCGTGCGAACTATATAATTCCAATTCGAACCCCGACAATAAATACATTATCATTATTTTAAGAACGTAGTACAAAATCCACGTTCCAAAACAAGCTAAATGAGGTCTTGGAGGTTCCATGGTTATGGAAATATTATGTAAATACACATCCACTCGTTCAGCCTACAAATCATAATTGTTAATAGAGCAACGAAGACGAAAAACCCCAAGTAAAATAATATTAAATACCTCGTCTTGAAGAGCAGCATAATCTTCTAATAAATGAGAAAGTTTATCTCTTTGACGAGCTCGATTATGACCACACAATTGAATAAAAAGTGTAAACGGACGCACACAATGACTGAAAAATGCTTCGACGTTTTCTTTAGCCTACGAAAAATAATTTAAGAAACAGATACTGGGGGAAAAACTCGAAAAAGTTCAATATCGTACCTCATCTTTATTCATAATCATCGAACGAACGGATAAAACTGGAGGGCAAATGAAATTTTTGGCAGTTTCACGTAGCACATCGATTATGTTAGTTGTTCCGAGTACTTTACCGTTCTCAGGCATGTATAAAACTTGCATCACAGATCTCGAAACGATACAAGGATTTGTACGACTCAGTTCGATAAAATAATTCTGCGAATTATAGAAATAAATTAATATCATAATGTCGTCGATAGTTGATATTTTATTAAGAATAATTGAAAACAAACCAGAGCATCGTGAAATGATGTGTAGGTAGTTATTCTTAAAACTTGTTTTAATCGAAACAACAATTGTTCGAAATAATGAAACGAATCAATATTGCTTTTGATTTTCGTATAGCGGGGAAAAGTAGGCGGTAATAAACGTTGATTGATCGTTGCATCGAATCCTAATTCGGTCCAACCTCCACCTTAAAACAGACAAACCATCGGTGAAATACAATACGAATTTTCAACAACAGTTTATTTAATAACTTACTATCAACAGCCGAACAATTCAAATTGCTATCCAAATTTGTGGTAGTTTTCAATAAAGTTGGTATTACTTCGATACAAGTAGTCAAAAGATTGTAACATTCTCCGATACCATCGCTTATTTGAATCGAGTCTTTTTTCAGAGCTAAAAATAACTGGTAAAATAATCGCATAAATCGAATTCTGGCGTTCAACGCAATGGCCCATTCAATCTGTGAAATTTATCGCGTTATAATTTGCATTGAAAAATTTCCAAAATTATGCAAAAAAGGTAAAATTACTTCTAGACTAGGAACATTGGATTTCGTGTGAATCATTTCATTTAATTCAGCTTCAACGTCTCTTAACAAACCACAAATTCTTTGTTCACTTATTTCAGGATTCAGTCTATAACCGTACATAGCGAGTTGAAAATCTTCTTCTTCGAAAACCATTCCCCTGAAAATACATTACGCCGATGAATAAAGAAATCTAGGCACCGATTTGGCAGAACAATATAAAATACATACCGGCTAACGAAATCACGAATAATATCGATTATTTTATACATGCAAATACAAAATGCTTTCAAAGGTCGGCATTCTATCAAATAAGGTTTATGCATGTATAAATTTGTAAACACAGTTTGTGCTAATGAATGTCCTTCTAGCCAAGATACGAAACACGACAGAGTTCGATCGACAATCATAGTTTGTTCATTTAGCGTCAATCCTTCCAGTTTTACTCGTCCTTCCTAAAATATTTGTCACAAATTACTACCATTAATCTTATCATCGAAAAGATGATTCATACGTACTGCTAATGCTTGTTCAAAATTGAGAGTAGGCTTGCCGCCGCGATTGCACAGCATGCCTGCATCCATTTTTGGATCCATCATCTCGATAGCAGACATCGCTTCGAATAGACCGAATAAATCATCGTGGAACAGTTCTCCGAGTTTGAGAACTGAACAAAAAACAAGCATGTAAAATTAATCTGAATTGCAACGCATATTAAAAATGTGATAGGCTTACAGGTAACTGCGTCGAAGAATTCAGTCGTGATATCGACCCAACCAGCATTTCCGTTTTCTAACAACATGTAGTTCTTGAAATCTTTCAGCACACTTTCCCTGAAAGTTATGACATGAAATTATAACATCGAAATAAAACTCGACAGCTTGGTTAATGAATTCTTGTCTGATACTACATCGACACTTACATTATAATGGTACAATGTAAAGTTCCTCTTCAAGCAATTTATGACTAATGTGATACTAGGCGATTATAACTGATTTTTAATCTCAGTAATAATGTAGAATTTCAAGAAATATTGAGTCCAGTTCGAAAGTTTAAAATAGTTGGAAACATATTTCCGATTAGTTGTGAAATAAGCTGAAATCGGTAAAACAATTTATTAGAGAACAATCATCGACATGCCGACATGTTACCTAATCAAATGCAATGTCTTAAGTGTTCTTACCTTTTCAAAATTTCCTAAATTTAACAATGAATAGTAAAAAAGTAATGTAACATTTTTGATATCGATAGCGGTAGAGATCATTTACCTCACATTAAAAAAATTTAAATAATGGATTTCGGAGCAGATAAGCTCCAAGAAAATCCAAAATATCAACGAAGCTCTAAATCGCACCCCTATTTCTTTCGATTTATTGATCATTTCTCATTTTCATGGTGAATCTCGTGTTAACATTTTTTTCAATCATCAACTTCGTAATTTTGCCGGTTTTTCGCGCGAACAAAGCGTTACCCAAGAAAATTTTAATAACCAAAATTATAGAGGAGAGAATTTCCTTTCAAACATATTATCATCAAATTTTTGATACGATCAATAGTTTTCGAGTTATTTTTGGGAAACCGTTTTCTTTTCGTCAATTGGCGAATTTTCACATTTTTCCATTTTTCATGTGAACAAAGCATTTCCCAGGAAAATTTGTGATCACCAAAATTGTAGAGGAAAAATTTTCCTTTCATCTGCAGTCTAAACAATTTTCGATATAATCAATAGTTTTCGAGTTATTTTTGGAAAACTGTTTTCGAGAATTGACGAATTTTTACATTTTTCATTTTTTCGCGCGAACGAAGCGTTACCCAGGAAAATTTATAATAACCAAAATTGTAGAGGAGAAAATTTCCTTTCTTCTAACCGATTTCATATTTTCGACCCAAGTCCCAATCTATGTTTTCAAGTTATTTTTAAAACCTCGTTTTTCGTGTATATGGATACATACAGATACAAGTAGGTACCTGTACAATTTATCAAAAGTTGAAAAAAAGTAAAACATTCCAAGCTCTCAGCCTCAGGTCAACTTTTTCGACTTTTTTTGCGTTCTAAATCATCTCCTCCTCCTCACTCCTCGTCGAAAGTCGAAACGAGAATCATTACGAAAATGGAAAATGAGCAATATGTCGAAAACAAATAAAGATGCGATTTAGAGCTTCGTAAAATATCAGATTAATCACAGATAAAATCGTCGTATTATTCAGCACTTGAAAATATTCGTAGCGCTTCGATAATTGTAGTGAACCAAAAATAAACAATATTTTTCAAAAAAGTCGGGCAATTTTGCACTTTTTTTGTGATTTTTGAATTCCCATTGATATGAAGTTGAAGTTTTGTCGTAGCAATGGGTTATTTTGCTGAATGCTGAAACTTGTGTTTATGAAATTTGTATTAATTTGAACATGTTTCCTAAAAGCTTTCGGATTAATTTTAGATAGAATATTAGTCCAAATTTAAATCCATGCACTCTTGCTTCAATCAGTGCATATGTTCTTGATTCATTGTTTTTCGTGAAATAATAATTTCAATCATCTTCATCCAAGTAAGTTTCAATGTCTCTTGAAATAAATTTAAATTACAAAATATCAATATGTATCTGTCTTAATCTTCACATTCGCTAATTAAAATTTCAAAGTCATTTCTTCAAAATTTTCTCAAATACATCGCGGATTGTTGTCATATCAATGATAAAGACGTACTTAATGCATTGTTTTCGTATTCCCTCTTAATTTTCATAGGCCTATTGGAAAACATGGTTTCGTACCATAAAGATTTAATTTTGTTGAAAATGGAATAACACAAGAAAAAAATCTTCTCTTCATTCGTAGAGTGATAAACTTGAACCCTTTGATGGTCAGCCTTAGTTTCGAAATGATTATCAAAAATTTTAAATGTCACATTACATTGCACGATATTCTGAAATCATTTCATTGTTTACATCATTTATTTTCATGCCGAATTTATGAACTTTCAATTATAAATACCCAAATTTCCAGAAAAGTATTAATATTCGCTGTGCTGAATTTTAAATGAGTTACTCGGACGTTGTTTTGATGAAATGCAAATGCAAGATTTCGGGGCGTTTTCTTACTCATCGGGAATCCCGCGTTTTACTAAACATTGATACTCATTCGCACAATGATTTTAATATTACATGTTTAAGTGATTTCTGGATGATATTATTTCAGAATGTCGTATGTGCTAAGAACATTAGTGTTTAGATATTTACCAGCTGTAACAATACCGGTTGCAGCAATTATCGGATTTATTGGATACAACTTAGAAATTCAATTTTCAAAAAATATTAATCCTCCGTATCTCGAAAGCATACAGAATAAACGAGACAATCGAATAATCGATGAATTAAGCGACGGTTCTTTGAAAGATATAGATCATATTAGTTTAAAAAACAAAGAATTTGTACCGAAAACTATATTCGAAAAAAATGTATCTCCGAGTTTGATGGAGTAAAAATTGTAATTTTTAAATCGAGTGTAATGTAATTAGTTGAAATATATCTTCATTTCTAATTCATCTTTTTTTCTTTTCAATATTCTGGAGTTTTCCCTTATTTGATGAAATTTTTCACGTTACACGATAAAATAGTAGAAAAACGATTTTAATAATACCAAATAACACGAATTTTTTTACAAATATTTACACAGGAGTCTCGCCACTTTTTTCTCTATTTAAATAAGGAGATCGTTTTGTAGATTCGTCGTTCGAGTGATCGTTCGAGTCTTTATTAATATTTTGCATCGTCTTTTCCGATATCTTTCTCACCGCAGTGCGATTATTTGGACTTTGTTTTCTCACGTTGCTATAACCTTTTAACATTCTAGCCCTGCAAATGAACAAAAAATCATGTATTTTCGTAATCGTTCAAATTAGTCGATAAATTTTCATACTAACGCGTCAAGTAATTTAAGTAGTAGTCTGGAATAAACACGATATTCTTCTTCTGTAAATTCATTCGGATCGTAGCGAGCATGTTCGTATAAATCGCAGAACTGATGAATGGTACGTTGGCCGACACTGTTCAACGGAGCGGCCAATGTGTTCAATAAATACGCTCTCAAGTTCTCGGAAGGATGGCGTATAAGAGTTTTGTCTGATTTGGCTATCTCTGTTTCTGAAAAAGAAGAAACTTATATTACGATATTTTCTAGCGATTAATGTATCGTTGACGTTTTGTTTCAGTTGGTATTTTTTGTGTCTGCGACGAACAACGATGGACTGTATAAATAATAAGGATAAAGACGACGGTATGGAGTCGGACGATGAGATGGATGATGGTTTCGATGACTACTATACGTCGGAAAATGGTGTCGCCGATGACGTAGCGGAGATGTCAGCGGACAACGATGATCTCGAGTCGTACGATGTGGAATATTTAACGGAGGAAAAAACGGAAACATTGTTGGAAGAGAGTGTTACCGAGGCTAGTAAAAGTTTGAGCATAACGCCTTCTCTGGTCAAATTGCTTTTATTAGCGAATTACTGGGATATGGATAAGATTACCGTAGAATACAAAAATAATGGTGCACAGTTTTTAATCGAATCGCGAATCATACCTGGCAGACAGAGTACGAAAGACGAAGGCGATTATCAGTACAATCAAACGAACAATTCGGCGGCAGATTTTTCATGCTCTGTATGTATGTGTGAAATGCCTCGTGCGGACGCGTTGAGTTTAGAATGCCAGCATAAATTTTGCACAGCTTGTTGGACGAGACACGTAGAAGTTAAAATAGCCGAAGGATTTAGTACCGAGATAACGTGCATGGCTCACAAATGTGATCTACTTTTACCTGAGGATTTTGCGTTAAGTTTGCCAATAACGAGTTACCATAAAGTACAATATCATAATTTTGCGTTTCAGAATTACGTAAGATCTCATCCTTATTTAAGATTTTGCGTCGGACCTAACTGTAAAATGGTCTTCAAAGCTAATGAAGTTCTAGCTAAAAGGGTCATTTGCACTATCTGTAAGACGATGTTTTGTTTCAAATGCGGCGACAGTTATCACGCGCCGACAGACTGTGTTACGATTAAAAATTGGCTAACTAAGTGCGCCGACGATAGCGAAACTGCCAACTATCTAAGCGCCCATACGAAAGATTGCCCGCAGTGTAACGTGTGTATAGAGAAGAACGGCGGTTGCAATCATATGCAATGTTATAAATGTAAATTCGATTTTTGCTGGTTGTGTCTCGGTGATTGGAAAGGTCATGGTACGGAGTACTACGAGTGTTCTAGATATAAGGAGAATCCAGACCTTGTGAATGAAAACGCAAGAGCTAGAGCTGCTTTACGAAAATACTTGCACTACTACGAACGGTGGCAAAATCACGCGAAGAGTCTCAAGTTGGAAGAAAAAACGTTGGAAAAGATCAAAGAAAGAACTAATAAGAAGGTGATGAACGGATCCGGTACTTGGATCGATTGGCAGTATTTGTTGGACGCGGCAGCTCTTCTAGCTAAATGTCGTTATACTCTACAATACACGTATCCTTACGCTTATTACATGACTGAAGGATCAATGAAACATTTATTCGAATATCAACAAGCTCAACTCGAAGCCGAAATAGAGAATTTATCGTGGAAAATTGAACGAGCTGAAACAACGGATCGGGGCGATTTGGAAAATCAAATGTATATAGCGGAGAAAAGAAGAAAAACTTTACTTCGACATTTTTTCCAGCCACACACAGTTCCTCAACAAGAATGATTTTTTTTAGTCAAATGGCTCGTTTTAATCTTAACAGTGATTTTTATCTATTTCTTGTCAATAAGTTAACGAATTTTTCGAATATTTATACCTATAATAAAAGTGTAATGTAAAGTTACATCTAATAAATTTTTTTGTTACCGCTGTCTTTTTTTGGTACATATTGTTTAGATTCTTGAAACGACATGGTAAAATAACATTAATCGCTCGAGTGCGATTTTTAACGAATTTACGAAGATTGAAATTTATAAATATCGGAGATATTTGACTGATATACCGATAATTTTTTTTCAAAACGTGGAAACGAATAATTCCTGGTAAACATCTATAGAAATTTTCTGCCTATCGACTGCAGTCTTTCCAGATATTGCAGATAACAGATTTCTAACACGAATAAGATTACACAAAGTGTTATTTACCTAATTTTTTTATGTCGTCAACTGCCTTCAAACGACAATAGAATGGAGACATGTAGCTAACATTATCAGTCGGAGGTAGAATGTATTTCGGATCATTAGATTCTACTAACTTAGGTTCATACATTATTTTGGGAATGACTTCTATTCGCCTGTCAATTTCTCTTCTAAGAGACTGAAAGCACAAAATAACAATGTAACGATCGAATCATCCATGGACATAATTTAGAGATCGATAAACTTACTTTTTTGGCGTCATGACCGACAGGAACATGCGGCCCTCTTCTTGAACGAAGAGCAAAACGCATAATTTGTCTCTTCACAAAAATAAAGAGTAAAATTAACGTCAATGTGCCTCCAGCTATTATTATAGCTACGGTAACTCCGGATAATTGCTCTGCCATCGGGATGACAGGAATATAAATAACGAGTCAAACGATCCGATTACATGAATATATATTTTTTTCAGCTAAAATATGAACACTGGAATTAAACTTAATATTTTCACAACTTCATAACTTACGATTGCCTGTTTTAGTTTTTGAATCTCCATTCTAGAAATCGAATTATTTTTACTTTTTTCAAGATTGAATTCGAATAAAAAATTATAAAAAATTTACTATAGATAAGAAAATTTTCAAAATAAATAATGCGCTGATAAAAATAAACAAGATGGCGGTGCAATTGCCGCAGCCGGAACCGGAAGTCAAATAGATTGATTATACAAATTTCTCATTTTTTCTCGTTACCAATACTTTTTGAATTAGTTTTTATGAAATTAGAAAAATTTATAATACAAAATTGTAAAAATTGATTACGTATATTCTTAATAAGAACAGATAATCATAAAAAATCCAAAAATGAGAAAAGAATATTCAATGTTCAATAAATGAATCATTTTTTTTTTAATTTTATCATTAGAGCTGTCTGTAATTTTTAATCTGTGAAATATTCCAAATGTCGTATTATGATGGGTTATCGGAAATTCAAAAAAGAAACGAGGTGCTTACATTTAGAAAAAAAACGATTGTTAGTTTCGTTATGTGAATGTTGATGTGAAATTTATGCCAAATAATTTGTAAAAAATTCAACACCGTTGGGCGAATACTTTCAACGACATTTCGCTTTTAGGAGAATCGTCGAGAAGAATTCTTTCATAGGTATTTCGGTTAAGAACAATATGAAAATGTCTTGGCAGCCGCAAGAAGAAGGTCTCCGACAAATTTTACAACTTTTGAAAGAATCTCAATCTCCAGACACGGCTATTCAGCGGGCTGTACAACAAGTATCCTTTTTTACACGTATATTTCATAGTTTGTGTAATTTAACAAATATTATAATGTGTATACACATGTGTATTTGTATGTTGACATTATTATTTTTCTAACGGTATCATACCCGATACTGATGGAATTGGAGAGATCATGTTGAAAAATGAAGCGTAAGCACTTTTTGCATATATCGCTGTTTTTTGTCTGAGAGTGGATTTGTGTTTTTATAATTGAGGGATTGTTATAGGCTGTCGGCAATGTAATTGCTGACAGATTTCGATAATTTCGGTGTTATTTTGCGAGTTTAATTATTCCGAATATTTTCCTTAACGTTTGCCTACTAGAAAATGGAAGAACTTAATAACTACCCGGACTTTAATAATTACCTAATATTTGTTTTAACAAAACTCACCTCGGAAGGTAAACATTGATAATCGTAATTTCTACATCTGTTTTATTTTCGTATCGTATTAATTTTCTATCGTATTTTACAGACGAACCTACCAGATCATTAAGTGGACTCATCTTGAAAAATAATGTAAAAACGCATTACCACGAATTAGTACCAGCCGTAATACAATTTATCAAATCCGAATGTTTATCCGCAATTGGGGACCCTTCCCCTTTAATCCGAGCGACTGTCGGAATCCTAATCACGACTATATCTTCGCGAGGTGAACTCACCTCTTGGCCTGAACTTCTACCAACACTATGCAATATGCTCGATTCGAATGATTACAACGTTTGTGAAGTAAGTATTGAAATCTGAACACGCCTTATCACAGTTGTTCGTCACGTAAGCCGGCAAATGTTTTGTAGGGTGCTTTCGGGGCATTGCATAAGATTTGCGAAGACTCGGCCGAAGTTCTTGACAGTGATGCATTTGGATCGGAAAGACCTCTCGATGTTTTGATTCCTAAATTTTTACAATTCTTCAAACATAATAGTCCTAAAATAAGGTAAATATTACAATCAATGTACGTCTCGTTGGCGATTATTCTTTATTAATTTGTATTCTACGCTGTTTTACAGATCTCATGCTATAGGTTGTGTAAATCAATTTATTGTGAGTAGGACGCAAGCGTTAATGATGCACATCGATGGTTTTTTAGAGGTAAATTAACTCGTTATTTTTACCTGGATTAAATTTTCAAAACCAAGTGAACTTAACCTTTTTTTTTCAGAGTTTATTCCACTTAGCTTCGGATGACGACCCGGAGGTAAGAAAAAACGTATGTCGAGCCCTCGTAATGCTATTAGAAGTTAGAATCGATCGCCTGGTGCCACATTTAAATCATATAATCGAAGTAAGATCTCAATTACCATTGCGAATTCCTCCAAAATGACATAATTGCTGGCTAATTCGCGAATTCTATTTCCCTAGTACATGCTTGTACGTACTCAAGATGCGGATGAAAGTGTGGCATTAGAGGCTTGCGAATTCTGGCTGTCTTTGGCAGAACAAGATGTATGTCGTGAAGTACTGCCTCCCCATCTTGGCAGATTGATACCTACCTTGGTCCGTGGAATGAAGTATTCGGAAATCGATATTATCCTACTTAAAGTAATTCCCTATTTCGATTTATACCTACTTTTTTCGTCCGGTGGCGTGTTATTAAACTAAACATTGTCGATAATAGGGCGATGTCGAAGAAGACGAAATGGTACCAGATAGAGATGAAGATATTCGACCACGTTTCCATAAATCTAGAAGCGTTCGACATAATGCCGACGGAGTCGATGCGAACGTAGGGTGTGAAAATGGAAGTATTGAAGAAGAAGAGGACGATTGTTTGGATGATGATAGCTCCCTATCTGATTGGAATCTTCGTACGTTTCAACTTCTAATTCGTATGTAGAAATAGCACCTCGTTTTCATCTAAAAAATGTATTGCTTTTTAGGTAAATGCAGCACAGCAGCTCTCGACGTATTAGCGAACGTATTCCGAGATCAATTACTGCCAGTATTATTGCCAATTCTGCGTGAAACCTTATTCCATCAAGAATGGGATATTAAAGAGTCTGGTATATTGGCATTGGGAGCTATAGCCGAAGGTTATTATCTTTATGACTTTTTTCCTCTCTAAAAGTAGTACGAATTTATGTCCGGTGTATCGAATTCACGAAATTTATTTTCATAAGTGAGAAAAAAAAAACGTTTTTCGAAAATATAATCTTTATTGCTCAACTGATGCCATGTACAGAAAGCATCCGTCATAAATGCTGCGTGCCTTTTATCATCTCCTTTGTTTATGGTTTGATAAGCGATAAAAACTATTACGACCCGTTATCATATTATTTTATCGTTGCAATAAAAGCCAGCTTGTTTTGAATCGGTTTTTAATTCAGATAAATTGCTAATCTCTGCGACGAGTATTTCGATGGTTTTTTCCCAACCTCGTGTAATCAATTAGCAAATTCTTAATAGTAATTTTTGTTTACAGGTTGTATGACTGGAATGATTCCTCATTTGAACGAACTAATACCTTATTTAATCAATTGCCTATCGGATAAGAAAGCTTTAGTTCGTTCTATAACTTGCTGGACATTATCTAGATACTCGCATTGGGTTGTCGGTCAACCTCACGAATTATATTTAAAACCTTTGATGGACGAAGTACGTTTAAATCATTCGCTCGAATTTTATTTTAAACGAAATGTATTAAATGAATGAAAATATGCATTTTACAGCTACTCAAACGAGTGCTCGATCCTAACAAAAGAGTGCAAGAAGCAGCCTGTTCGGCTTTCGCTACGCTAGAAGAAGAAGCTTGTACAGAATTAGTACCCTATCTAGGATACATTTTACAAACATTAGTTTTCGCTTTTACTAAATATCAGGTATTTTATTTGTCGACTTTTTTTCATCGTGGTATGCTTTTTTCTAAATCACTGGTCATTTTCCAATTTCAGCATAAAAATTTATTGATATTATACGATGCCATTGGAACACTGGCCGATTCGGTGGGCCATCATTTGAATAAACCAGACTACATCAGTTTACTGATGCCTCCTTTAATTCAAAAATGGAATTATTTAAAAGACGAAGATAAAGATTTGTTTCCTCTGTTAGAGGTAATTGAAAATGCCTACTTAATAATTGTTTCCAACTGATGGATAATTACACCGACGTTTTACCTTTTTTTAGTGCTTGTCTAGCGTAGCTACAGCTTTACAATCTGGATTTTTGCCTTACTGCGAACCGGTTTTCAAACGATGTGTATCCTTAATTGAACAAACTATTAATAAAACTCAAGTAAGCCTAAGACTCTGTTAAAGGATTTTGCTGCAGCTAGCATTACATTCGTGTTTTCTTTTTTTGTTTAGGGTTATAATCAAAATCCCGATCGATTCGAAGCTCCTGATAAAGATTTCATGATCGTAGCGTTAGATTTACTGTCTGGCTTGGCCGAAGGTCTCGACGGACATATAGAAAAATTATTGGTGAATTCGAATATGATGCAGTTACTGTACCAATGCATGCAAGATAACATGCCCGAAGTAAAACAAAGTTCGTTTGCGTTACTTGGCGATCTGACGAAGGCTTGTTTCCAGCATGTTAAACCGTGTACTCGTGAGTAATTCATTCAATAGTGCAGTCGCAAATGAAAAAAAAAGACGGCCGTGCACATTTGAGGTTAAAAGCAATTTTACGATTGATTCGTAATCTAGGACGTATTTTTAAAAAAAATGAACTGAGGTTCCATTTTTTTGAGGTCTCCTTTTTCCGAGGGTCCAGTCCCTTTTCCAAGAAATCTCTCCATCTCTGTACCCAAGGCCTCAATTGAAAAATTTTTCAAACAAAAATTATTTATCATACGCCTGTGAATAATTTTGGTTATATGAAAAATTTCGATCTGAACCCTTCCTCATCGCCAATTTTGCAAATTCTCCTTTCAAAATGAGTGTAAAATTCAGTTTTTCATGTTTTACATCAAAATTACGCGAGATAGAATACCTTTTCAAATGACAAAAGTTACTCAGAATCATAAAAAAAGCATGTGTACCAAAAATCACACCCCCTCATCCGAAGGTCCACCCCTTCCCCTTCCAAAAAATACCTATGGCTCAATTGAAAAAATTTTCAGACAAAAGTTTTGCATCATGACCTTGCAAATATTTTTGATGATTGGGAAATTTTCATTCCGACCGTTCCCTCCTCTCCAATTTTGCATAATACGTATGAAAATCAGTAAAAATCACCCTTGAAAACATTTTTTCATATTTTACATGAAAAATTGCAATATTTCATATGTGACCATATTCAAATGAATGAGAGTCCTTAGAAACATATCTCATGTTTTATACTTTCATATGTAGTGCGGAAACAGAACCGTCCAGGCGGTCCTGGAGAGGCTCGAAGGGTCAAGTTTTTTCAATTACTTTTTTATTTACCAAAAAAGACATTTTGAAGCTGAAATTTCATAATTTTTTCCAACATTTCAGTTGTCAACCTGGGATAGTTTAGGAATAAATTAATTTTCTTATGCTTGAAATTTTTCTTAACGAAGTTGATCCCTCATCAGGAGGGCTGAGTCTCCTGAAGTTCCGCCCATGATTTTTTTATGGTAGATATTGTATAATGACGACAATTGAATTCTTTGGAGAAAGGGTGGAAGGAGGAGATGCAATGTTATTTGTCTTAATAATATATGACTCCTTGCAAGTTGCATGACTCTAAACGACTCTCATTCATTTGATTATGATTAAATATGAAATGTTGCAACTTTTCATGTAAAATTTGAAAAAATATTTTCAAGGGTGATTTTACTGATTTTCATACGTATTATGCAAAATTGGAGGGGAGGGAACGGTCGGATTGAAAATTTACCAACGATCCAAAATATTTGCAAGTATATGATGCAAAACTTTTGTTTGAAAAATTTTTCAATTGAGCCGTAAGTATTTTTTGAAAGGGGAAAGGGGTGGACCTTCGGATGAAGAAATAACTTCTGTTATTTCAAAAGGTTTGAATTTTACACTCATTTTGAAATGATAATTTGCAATAATACGTATGAAAATCACTCTCGAATTTCAATTGTACTGCTCGCAGCTATCTCGATAAACTTCGGCTTCCGGTATAACCAATTGGGAAAGAATAGGTTCTGTAAACGGTTCATTCGATAAAACAAGAAGCGAGTAAATTATTTTTTTTAGGGCTCCCCTTTTTGAGGGACCATCTGTTATTCAAAAAATCTCCCTAACTCTGTATCTACTACGCCAATTGAAAAATTTTTCAAACAAAAGTTGTAGATTGAGATCCTTACAATAATTTGAGTTATTGCAAAAATTTCGATTGGACCTCTCCCTCCCCTCCAAATATACATAATACATTTGAAAATCATCCATCGAGGTTTACCCCTTTTCCTTGGAAGTCCTCTATCTCTGTTCCTAAGACCGATTTTGAAAAATTTTTCAAACGAAAGTTGTAGATCGAGATCCTTAGAATAATTTCGGTCATTACGAAAATTTCGATTGGACCCCTCCCTCCCCTCCAATTACGCATGATACGTTTGAAATCACCCAGCGAGGTTCACCCCTTTCCTTGGAAGTCCTCTATCTCTGTTCCTAAGGCCGATTTTGAAAAATTTTTCAAACGAAAGTTATAGATTGGGATCCTTGGAATAATTTTGGTTATTACAGAAATTTCGACTGGACCCCTTTCTCCCCCCTAATTTTGCAAATTTGTCGGGGAGGAAGGGGTCAGATCGAAATTTTTCTTATAACCAAAATTATTCACAGGCGTATGATGAATAATTTTTGTTTGAAACATTTTTCAATTGAGGCCTTAGGTACTGAGATAGGGAGATTTTTTGGGAAGGGGGATGGACCCTTGGAAAAGAGGGGCCTTAAAGAAATGGAACCCCGGCTCATTTTTTTAAAAATACGTCCTAGATTACAAATCAATCATAAAATTGCTTTTAAACTCTCATTCACATGGAAGTTCCATTTGCGACTGTACGATAAGTATATATTAGTAATGTCAAACAATATTTTAAATGATTTTTTATGTAGCTCAATTCATGCCGATCCTTGGACGAAATTTGAATCCTGATTCGATTTCTGTGTGTAATAACGCCACGTGGGCCATTGGTGAAATATCGGTCAAATTAGGTAAATATTATGATTGAGACGGTGACGAGTACGAATATTGTTGTACTAATATTACATATTCGTGTTATAATTCTAGGTGAAGAAATGAGAGAATATATTCCACTAATTTTAAATCAACTGGTAATAATTATAAATCGTCCCAACACTCCTAAAACATTACTCGAAAACACAGGTAATATTTATATCGAGAATTAGTGTACGTACTATCGGTAGATAAATGAAAAAGTATATAATACCAAACGAGCTCGATAAAGCTTACCTCACCGATTCTAATTTATTATTTGATTTTATTTAACTAGTTTGCCATTATATTATAATTTTACCTACTTGAATATGATTTCGCAAAATGGTTACTTTGATTTTTGAATTTTGGTATGCGCTATTTTTCGCAAACATGGTCGTCATGAAATTTTAGCGTCATAACGGATATCATTTGTATTACTTATGAATATTATTTGCTGTCTTATTGCGAACACCTTTATATAAACCGAAAAAGATATATTTAGCTAGCGTACTGTACTATGATCACAACCTCTTAATTGCCAATTGCACCGTATAATCGTTGCCGTAAGTATGGAATATGAAAATCTATACGTATGAGAATATACCTACCATCGAGCATCAGAAGAAAAATCGTTATTTTTTACGTTCATTGAGTTTTTGTTATATTTTTATTTTATTTTAATTTTTCATTTATTATTTATCGTTGCGTAATATTTTGGTTCTTTTGTTTTATTTGTTTACGATTTTTTAGCCATAACAATTGGCCGACTAGGTTTAGTATGTCCTCATGATGTTGCTTTCGTGTTGCCTCAGTTTGTACGGCCCTGGTGTGTAAACATTTTTCATTATTTTTTATTTTAATAATAGCTATGTATTTTTTATTCGTTTGATGGGTAACGTACGGAGTCGTATTGCAAATTTTGAAAAAAACAATGAATTATCTGAAGTGATGTAGATGATCTGTTCAATTTTTCATGATGTAGGTCTAAAATTATTTTTCAAATGTGAAAAACCAGGGTTGGCAAATGCTCGAGCATTTTCTCTCGCCGGGAAATCTCCAGAAAATTCTCACTTATTGAGAATATTCTCGAACATTTGAGCATGTTATTTTTTTTGCTTAAAATCTGATGAAAATATCGCAGAAATGGTCAAAAAAATCACCAATTGAATCCACAAAAGTTGTAAAAATTGTTGAAATTTGTTTTACCTAACAATTGTTCAAAATATGATAAAAATGGTCAAAAATGTTGTTGAAATTTTGTAAAAACAGCCATAAAATTATTAAAACTGTCAAAAATCTCGTATGAATCACTCGAAAGGAAAAAAAAAAAAGGAGAATATTCTCGACATTTTCTTCCGAAGAATATTCTCGAAAATGCTCCTGCTCGTTGAGCAAATTCTCAATGAGGATATTCTCTGTGTCAACCCTGTAAAAAAACACAACCAGCTTTAGCAACAAAGTATTCAATTTGAGAGGATCTTTTGTATATTTTTTCAATGACTCAAACTCTGGGATTGTTTTTTATTTTCTTTTATGGCATAATAATTAAAACTTATGTGAAAATGATTTTGAAAATTTAAACATTTGAAACTAAATTTTGATATTGATTCGCAGATTGTTGTAATTCTTAATTGAATGAAATCCGTACGTTAGTGAAAATTTAATTTTCAAACTACGAAATGATTTGTACGTATCGCTTATTAAAATAATTTATCTCACGCAGGTGCGCCTCTTTGCGAAATATAAGAGATAACGAAGAAAAAGACAGTGCTTTTCGAGGAATGTGTCATATGATAACGGTAAATCCTGGTGGTGTAGTTCAAGATTTTATATTCTTCTGTGATGCTGTCGCCTCTTGGATTAATCCGAAACCAGAATTGAAAGAAATGTTCCATAAGGTAAAAATAATCGGATACAATCTGAGCTGTATTTTTTCATCGAATGTGGAATATTCGATAATCAAATGATCTCGTTACAGATATTACACGGTTTTAAAGATCAGGTCGGAGAAGAAAATTGGAAACAGTTTTCTGATCAATTTCCGGAACAGTTGCAGGAGCGTTTGTCTTCTGCCTACGGAGTGTGAACACAGCTCTGCTGGGTTAGTTTCGTTGTATTATAAGGAAATCGAGAATCGTGAGATGATGTTGATTGTTTTGTTTTGATTTTGTTACAGGAACGATGTGGCGAATATGTGGGTGAAACCTTCGTCGCATCTAGCGGGGTTTAATTTTTTTTTTACTGATTCTCTCTGAATAGGGAGGGTGGAAGGGAGGGGACAAGCCCTTTAAAGTTACATACATACGATTTGTCAATGGACATAATTTTTTTTCAACCGGTAAATTTTCCACCTTTACCGATACTCATTAATCAGTTTGTTTTTTTTTCATTATTTTATTATCACACGCGCCAGAAAGAACGCATGAAATTGGTATATTTTCTATTAAACGAGAAGACTTTGAATTATGAGATTGTATTACCGCGAAACTTGTTATCTTTATTTTTATTTAGAAAATTTAAATAGTTTTTTTGTCCATCTTTTTATTTTTTATTTTATTTTTATTTTTTTTCCTTTTTTTGATCCCTTGTTGTTATATTTGTTTTTTTCCTGTTTTTTTTTTGTTTTTTTTAACGATTTAAATGTTTGTCCAATTTCGGGTCTAAGTATAATTATCGTAGATTTTATTAATATTATTGATGACGATACGACGGTCTTTCTTAATATTTTTATTTGTATCGCTTTCTATTCATGATCCAACATCGTACATTTTGAATATTTCACAATTTTATGTTTATCTTTAATTGTATTATGATCATATAACTTTCTTACTATCGTTTTTATTGTAATTAATTATTTATTTAATTTTATAAATAATCACTACAAAATTGTCGCTTTTAATCGCTTTCAAAATAGACCGAATGTTTTGAAATTGTTCACAATTTCATTTTTTATTTTTGTTGTTGAAAAATTGTAAAGTTTTCTTTACCTATTTTTTTTCTCTTTTTTTTTAAAAAAAACCTCCGTCATACCTGTTTTTTTTTTATTTGTTTAATATTAAATTAGCTAATTTCATTCCTTAAATTATAGGTGTTTTGAAAATAAATTCGCATTACTATTTTTGAGTGATGTTTTTTTCTGTTACTAGAATGGATTGGTCGATCATCGAAGATGAGGTTTTTTTTCATTATTATTAATCGAAGGATTTGTTTAAACGTTGGAAAACAAGTTAACCTCAAAAAAATTATATAATTAGATAAATACCATGTAGTCCGTCGATACGTCGTGTTAGAGATGATTAGATTTACCAAGAATACGAAAAGAATCTTTATTCGGAGCGTTGTACGTATTCGTACGGTTGATTTTTGTCTAAAATAAAAAAAGTAGTTGGCCTTTTAGAAATGTTCATTGTTTAATGGTTAATTAAGCGGAATTATTTGAAAATTACGTTTTCTCGGAATTGAATCGAAGACGACAATTATAAAAAGCGGGAAAATTGATAATTAGATGCATAAATTAAATAGTTCCAGGTTCATCTCGTACACACCAACACGCAATCATTGAAGAAACCGTCTTCATGCCAATAAATTATATATGTGGAGTTATCGTGGGAAAATATTCTCATTATTTTTACGTGTTATTATATTTGGTTTAAAATGTGAGAAAGAATGTTCCTAATCTGTAAGTTATAATAATTTCCAACGCTAGACAATGAAATTTTCAAGTACCTGTAATTTCATCGGTGAGAATTAATTGGATAATGAGATAAACGCTGGTAAATGAATAGGGTTAAGTCGAATAGCGTTTTAGTTAAATTCCAGGAGCTGGTTTGTGAACTTTGTAAATTGAATTTGCTAGTAACGAATGGTGGATTGTGATGAAGGGTTTTGTTCTTTTTCATTATATTTTTTTATATTTAGGAGAAAAAATGTCTTTGTTTTTTTTATCGATTATGATTGGTATCTTTATCGATTTTCGATTACGATGGGAAAATATATTTCATGACTGTATCTATCAAAGCTGTATTAATTTATCGAAATTAAATATTCGGCGAATATGAATTTTTATTGCGGTAATTTTCTTCTCAGAATGTTCGAATTGTGATAAAAATTAATCGAATTAAATAATTAGTAGGTATGAGATTATTGACTCTAGAAAATTCTGAATTTCTGACAAAGGAAGTTGATAAATTTTCGAAAACCATGAGCTGAGATATGGTGACTTTTTTGCTTGTCATTTTGATAATTCCAGTGATGGGTAAGATCATTTTAAAAGTGATCTAAGATCACCATTAAAATCAATTCAAAAAATCAATCTTAGATCTCCATTATGATAAAATTTCAGGGATGGAAAACTGAAAAGCGAAACTGAAACTAAAAACCAAAAACTAAAAACTGAAATGATTTTTCGAGACTGAAACTTAAACTAAAAACTGAAACTGAAAAAATTATTGGTTTCAGTTTCTTTTTTTATTTTTTATGATGATTGGTGCTGAATCTGTATGAATGATCGTACAAAGTGTCAAATTCATAGTTTTTTTTTTATTGATAATCCTCATTTTAAATTGTTTTTTCACTCAAAATGATCGTACAAAATGTCAATATTATGGCTCTTTAATACGATTGTACAACCTAATTTATTAAATTGATTTTTTTTTCTACGGGAAAGAAAAAAAAATTGAAGTAAAAAAATTAAAACTGAAAATGAAAAGTGAAAAGAGAACGAAACCTCCAAAACTGAAAACTGAAAACCGAAACTGAAACTGAAATTATTTCAGTTTTCCATCCCTGTCAAATTTTCAAATTGATCTAAGATTACCAACAAGGTCATTGCTCTAAGATCAAGATCAAGATCACTTTTTCAAAATTAATTCAAAATGAACTATCAACTTCAAGTAATATGTATGATAAAGACTAAAGTAGACAAAATATTAACCAAATTTCATTTGTTTTTTTTGTTTTTTTTTTTTTTTTAAGAAAAACAAACGAAGGAAGAAGAAAGCGGGAAACACAATTTTCAGATCGTTAAATTTTCATTTTTTTACAAAACGGCTTTAAAGTGGCTGAAATAATCTTGATCTTGATTTACAATCGAGATCATTGAAAATGATCTTATATTACCATCAGGATCAATTTTAAAAAGTGATCTTCGATCACTACAAAATCATAATCTTGGTGATCTTGGCTCTTGTAAGATCACTAAGGAAGGTCACTTGATCTTGCCCATCACTGGATAATTCTTAGTGATGAGAAGATTCTTTTGGTAAAAAATCCAGATCCAGATCCTAAGGTGAGCACTGAGCAGATCTTTTTTAGATCAGATCCAGGTCGAGAGGATCTGATCTAAGATCCAAAGATCAGTTCCTTTTTCAAATTTTATTATTTTGAATGTTTTTAGCGTGTTTTTTTTTTCGATTAGTAACGTAAGGGGGGCTCTGTATTGAATCATCTTTCAATTCTAAAGAAGTAAGAACAGAGAAGAACGAAAATGCAAAAAATTTGTATTTGAATAATACTATTACTTAAATTAAGTAATAATATTATTCAAATAAATTTAATTTTTTTTCTTCTTTGTTCTTTGGAATTGAAAGATGATTCAATACAGAGCCCCCTCCCCTCCCACCTATAAGTTACCTACTGCATCGAAAAAAAAAACACGCTAAAACGTTCAAAATAACAAAATTTTAAAAAGGATCTGATCTGTGTTTTTCCAAATTCAGAAGATCTAAAGATCCAAAGATCGGGTTTTACCAATCAAAAAGATCAAAAATCATAGATTCGTATCTTAGATCCGAGATCTTTGGATCTTTTTAGGAATTCAGAATCCGGATCTCCGCATCATAAGCCCATCACTGATAATATGATTCTTGCTAAGGATTTTTGCTCCACTCTTCACCTTCGCATCTTTCAGTCCATTTTCTCTCCCCCTTCAGCCATCAACAGTCCAATCAGTCACATGGTCAATGATCACTGATAATAATTATTTATTCAGTATTATCAGCAGCTTCAGCTATTCTTGCACGTGTTTCTAATGTTTCCTGGTTTAAAATTTCAAGAAAAAAATGTGTATCGAAGTTGAAGTAGGTATTACATTATTATCTTTATTATCAATTTCGTTGAAAAAATGTGCGAAAATACCAACGAATTAGGTAATCGAACTATTCGAACAACGTGATGTCTGGAACAAGAATTGAATTTATAATATGCGATTGAAATCTTACAGGTTTCGGTGATTTAGCATATCAATATCAACTATCAAGCACATGGACTAATGTATTTCATTTTCGTAGGAGAACTACTGCATCGCTTAGAACAGACATATGGTATCGAATAAGTAATTATCCGGATTGCATTGTAATTATATGTATAGTATATTCGAGCATGTCGAGTAGCCGAATAAAAAAAAATTCAATGCCAAAAATTAATGATAGATTGTTCTCGAATGCAACTAGATGCCGGCTTCGCGGAATTAATTCGGTTGCTTTCTGCGTGGATATGTGTTTTACATTGAAGTATATAGATTGCTGGTGTACTACTAAATAGAACGACTTTTTCTGATCTTTGATGTTGCTGTTTCGTCTGCGGTCGCTGGTCTGTTTTTTTCATCTAGTAATGACTTAGGTGTAGCGCAATTACAACGTGCTGACAAGCGTCCCATTGGCCATTACGCTTATCGCAATTTTTTTCGCTCGCCGGAATATTTCAACTTTTAAGATAAAATTTTTCTTGTGTTTTTAGTTTGCTTCGCTGTGATCATCGGGTTTATTTATCGGTGTTAACGTACGTAACATGTCGATTAGGCCAACAAAACGAACGCGTTTCTGCGAGTTTTTTTTATCGAACGAATACAATTTTACGTAGAAATTCAACGGCGCAACGAGACGCAAAAAAGGATTGAAAAAAGAGCGAAGTCGATAAACGATTCATATTGCGTTGCTGGTGTGATGACTCACCGTACCGTTCAACTCACGATTGGTGTCATTAACCGTTAGTACAGTCGTTATTGTCGCTCTTCTTTGGTAACTAGTTTTCGATTCTCGTACGTTTTGTTTTTTTTTCTGTTTGTTTTGTTTTTGGTGATGAAATGAAAGATCGAAGCGAAATACCAGCTCCCGATTATAAATTATTGTCGTCAGTGCATTAAGAAGAAAACGAGCCACTGCACTTTGCTAACATTTATTAGACAAAACCGGTGATCGAGAAGAACCACGAACCATTAGTGGTGGAGGGTAATAACAGTAATAGTTCCGGTAGTGGTATTTAAGTATCGATAATAGCAAGAGCAGCGGCTGCATCGGCAACGACAGCTGTAGCTTCCATTACTTTAGAACCTATCACCACGGCTCCCCTCTGGTCGCAGTGTCGTCGTCGTCATTATGTTCGCGCTGTAATCGGTTTACCGTTTACTTCTTGTTCTTACTTTTCTTTAGTCCAGCCGTCGTCAGGAAGAAGTCGTCGTTGCCGCGGGTACTTTTTTCTCTTTCTCTTCGTGATAACGATCTTAACCTTCGCTCTACTATTGCAACCGCAGACGTTACCGTGACATCACTCCGTAAATTCTATTGTTTCGTTGCGATTTCATTATCAAATTCGCCGGTTTTGCAGCATCGCTCGTTCGACGTTTCGCAATTTTCTTCTCCAATCTCAAAAACGTACTAATGAAGATTTCCTAGTCGTACGCGTAAGATGCAACAAACGATGCAGAAAATTCTACCAACGCCTCCGCCTCCTCCTCCGAACGCGGCTCATCGGCATCGTGTAACCTTTCCAACATCGCCGTCTAGTACCCAAGCTGTCGCAAATGCCGCTAATGATTGCGCCGAAGATGATAAGGGTGCTAAAAGGATACTAAAAGAGACCGTCGACGCGGTGGTCAATAGTTTCGCTAAACATACGCGAGAATTTGGAAGAGGTAAATATTATTTTGGTATTTTATTATTATATTTTCGTCGGTCGAAATTTATGCTAATTTAGGAATGCTAACTCGTACGTAATATTGTCAGAATGCATCTCTGCGTCGTAGGTAGTGGTAAAGTGACCCTGTATCCAGCTGAATTTGACCTTTGAACGCTAACATCAATTATCGTACCTGTATTTTTTCGTTTCAGTGATATCTTTATTTCATTATCATTTTTTTTTTTTCGTGATTCGTGCCGAAAAGAATCCAACCTTATGCAGGTATCATTTCGCTATCCGAATTAGTAAACGAACTGGTCGGTAATAAATTCACGTTGCAATATTACCAGACTGCAGTCTGGCTTTTGTAATCTCGTCAAAATGACCCATAAGCGCAAATCAAGTTACATTTTCGTGGAAATGAATCCCAGCCATTGGTGTAAATTTTGATTAACTTCGCCCATCGAAATTGGGTATCTACCGGTTTAGTCGAGCCGCAGCCAGCCGTACTACCCACTGTTTTATTTCATCAACAGATCCACTTTTTAGTACGCTTCTGCTGCGAATGAAATTTCGTCTCTTTGACAATTTCCTCGTTTATTTATTGTTTTCTTTATGGAAACATGCCGTTGATGGTTTTAACGCGCATTGTCATAAAATATCTTAGAATTGGCTCGTACGAGGATAATATTACAACCAATCACCTTGAAATTTATCGCATTTTAATGATGTTACAAGCCTTCCTAATAGGGTATTAAGTATCAACTTTCGAATGGATTTTATGTTACGATGAAATTTTCCCATCTTGGGATACGGTACCGCCAATGTCCACTTCGATGGTCTATCCGAGTATTATGCCGGTCTCTCTGGATTCGTTTCGAAATAAGAAGTAAGAAATTATATTTCGGAATAAATTTCCTGTAAAAAGGAAGCCAATTTTCGATGTTGAAGCAAAAGTAGATAATGTTGGAAAAATATTCCTAATTTATTCAACCTACAATTTTCTATTTCCTTTCACACATTAATTATGTTTTTTTATAGTTTCAACTAATAGAATATTATTTGAACTATGAAAATATTTAACCGTATCACTTTTTGTTTCATCGAAAAACGTAGGTACCATTACACGACAGTTCTGCAGATAGTGATAATGATAAATATCTAGAGGATGTAAAAACGCTCAAAGGCTCATGTCAAAACACTTGTTGCGTGCGAAGTTGTGAACTCCCAACTCCTTCGCCAGTTCATTGATTTTTTTACTCTATCTAGAATCATTTACATTGACAACCAGACCCCTGGTGGTTCCTTGTACTTACACGAGTCGTGATCTGCATTGTTATACATCAACGCCATTAATCTCTCGAGTTATTCTTTCGATGAAAAGGCAAATAGCCCTTTTTTTTCGCACCAGATGATGAATTTATTGAAGGCTCGTTAGCTTGATAAAATTCCCCAAATGGTTTTCTAGTCACGTTGGAAAAAATACTCTGGTGTTTAGGTATACTTATTTGTTTTGTTTTTTTTTTCAATGGGTATATAGAAGTACGAGTGCATTAATTATAAAATGACGTTCGAACAGTATGTGTACGTGTGTTTTTCTATGCGTCTACAATTCATGTGAAGAGATACTGGATCAATGGATGTAGTTTGTGTTCAGTGAAATCATAGTTGAGTTGGATGTTATAGAACTAGAAGCGAATTATGTTGAAATTTTTTGTTTAATATGTACTTGTAATTCGAAAATACGACTTATTTTTTGTAAGTCAAAGAGCATGCTCCTTCGATCAACCCTTTGGGTAGAAAGGAGAGGTGGCTGTTTTCAGTGATACTGGGAATAAATATGAGACTCGATCAAATCTCATCAATCGAAAATTTCGATATTTCAAAACGTTACAATATGTGCCTTTGATTTGAGAAATGTCTGAGATGGACCAAAAATGTCCAAAATTTTCATTCCAAAAGTGATTGTAAAAGCTATTAAGAAAAATTAATTTACAAAATAATGATTCAAAGGGCTCAATTTTTTCAAAAATATTCATTATTACCTACACATATTTTGTTTATCGAACTCAATATTGAATCTTCATTCAAAGTTTGAGTTTCGATATTCAATTTCTACGAAGTAAAATCATTTTTGGGGGTGCAAGTAGGAAAGGAGAAGTAAATCGATGGAAAATAGTGGTAAATAAATATCGGGATGTATTTTATGTGATCT
>FIZU01005062.1:0-11946 GCA_900064475.1 Pseudococcus longispinus
CCCCCACCCTTGCATTGTAAGATAGTTTTTATCATAAATGCTATGAAAATAAGATATAAATTTAAAGAAATTTTTACCTCCCGTAGGTGGGAAAAAAGAAATTTGTTATTTTCCCAACAATTCAGCGGGCGGGAAAAATGCGAATTGTTATTTTCCCACTCTAGGGAGGGAAAATAACATAACAACGTAAAAGTAGTGTTTCCACTGGTTTAGTGAGTATGTAACACGGTGTTTTCATAGCATGTATGATGAAAAAATTATTAAAAAATCGTGAAAATCGTCAAAAATGTTGATAAAATTGTCAAACTTTTACCAAAATCGGTAAAAATCTTGGAAAAAGTGATAAAATTTTCACAACATTTTTCATAATTTCCATGATTTTTGACCATTTTTGCGTTGTTATTATTGATTTTTATTAAAATTTTATGATATTGCAACTTTTTTTGTGGCATTTCAAGCACCTTTACAGGTTATCTTCAACCATTTTTAAGAATATTTTCACAAATACGAGATTTTCGATATACTTTTAATGATTTTTTAAATTTTTTTAACGAAGTATATGTACTGATTTTTATGAAAATTTGATCATTTCAACAACTGTTTGATGATTTTTATAATTTTTTTCATCAATTTTACGATATTTTTACCGTTTTTATGACCTACGAAAAGCCACTTGCTCTCTTCCTAATGGTTTGATGTTTTCTCAGCAACATTTTGACAATTTTTCTGCCGAACCCAAGAAAGATTCAATTTTCGCAAATTTCGCACAATTTTCCCATTGTGATGAAAATTGCATTCATTAAAAAAACTGCACGATTTCCCAAGGGTAATCATATATATCATTTGAAAGTTAATTTTATCCTCAATTTCTCAAAGAATTCGATTCATGAAAAAATTGTGTTTTTTTTCTTGAAAATTGTTCATTTGTTTTTTGTTTTTTTTGGCTTAAACCTGCCATTATTTGTCATTATTTTGATTATAATTTGAGTAAAATCATTTCCAAGTCGTGTAATGGAAAACCAATGTTTTTTTTGCTTATTTAATTAATCTCATTTGAACTTTAAAACCAATCACGCTTTATGAATGGCTTCGCCAGCTGCAACGCTTGTCCAAGACCTTTCCATATTGACATTGCTATATATAATAAGATGAATGTCGAGACATTTTGTACCTGCTGCTCGTGAACGTTGTCATAATGTCGGATCCATTTCTGCATATAAAAATACATATATCTGGAAGAATAAAAAAAAAAAGGAAAAGAAACGAAAGAAATACTACATGAGTTATGCAATAACATCTCGCAGTGGGCATCGAACGTGTACGCAGCGGGCGTCGCATAGTAAATTCCATACCTCTCGACAATCATAATAATATACGCAGCAGTGAAACCATTTCAGTTATAGTAATTTCCCATTTAAATACATGTAACGTATACGTACATACTATAAATACATAGTATACATAGATAGACATACTCGTACGTACATATATGTACGATGAAATTGTAAATAATACGCATTATTGGACGGTGATGTATAATAATTGAGACACGATATACGAGCCTATGTAGGTGTGAAATTACAAATCAGTCCGAACGGATATTGGACGAGCGACTTTCTTCGCAGCTTATATCGAATCCAGAATTAACGGAAATTTCGATAGATACACTTCCGACATTGGCGACTTTTTTTTTCGTCCGGGGTTTTTTTTTCCCTATAAGATCTTCGAAGAGGAAACTTTCGCACTTGTAAGAAAGTAAACGCTGGAATGGTTTTTTGCTCAGGCTGGACATGGTGGAAGGTGATACGAGTATTTACATTGTTTCAAGATGCTGGGTACCTGCTGTATTCGTATGTATCTCGTACATGGGTTGAATAGGTAGACGAATCGTGACCATCGGTGAAGGTGAAATCTGAACTAGTGTTAAAATATGCGAAAGACCGCGTGTACCTACATATACCGACTATATGCTAATTCATGCTGATAATTTGTTGATTTTTATAATTTATATGGGGTCTGGTTGTAAACTCTATTCTTACGAACGTGTACTTTCGCTAATCGTGTCGCTGCCCCAGTAAAATCGCAGTAATTTGAAAGCGAGGTGAGCCTCCGATACGAATCCGGTGATCGATTGGGGTACTTAGAGAGACGGTCTCTCAACTTGGTAAATTTTCCACTCATTTTTCCTAAACGATCTTCTAAGCTGGTTACCTCTTCGACTTATTGAATAATTTACCAAATATGGAAATCACTTTCTTCTGCGTGTACGTAGATTATCTACGCCGCCGCCTAATCTCGACTCACTAAAATTACTGTAATATTTTCACAGGTATGGAGAAAAAAAATCCAATCTATAACGCACGAATTTTTACGTGTTAAATTAGTATCCCATCGAAAAGTATTTTGGGAGACGAGTAGGTGGAAAAATACGTTATTCGACGTTATTACACAGTGTTAAATTACCTTTATACGTGTCGAGTATGCAGCTATTGTTATGTATGAATAATTTTGGCGACTATATTATAGGTAAAATGATTACATAGTCCATTCGTAATAGATTAATCGGCTTTAAATGGCCAATAAGGCGAATACAATAATAAATGAAAGTGAAAGTCCAGCTGTACACAGATTACCTGTTGGTATGTTGGAACCTTGAACCTCGTGTACATTTAAAGGACAAATGATCACTATTAACCCTACCGGGCTAAGAGAACGGAAACTGATTTCAATGCGTTATTAGAGATATTACTCAACTGGCCGATGCTAATTATAGATCTATTTTAAACCATCTCATTATATCGAGGAGAAGATTCGTATTCGGTGTAATTTCGTCATTGATGGGTTATTTCGTATTTTTTTTTTTTTTTGCAACTACGATGGTCTGTGAAATTATCAGAATCAGTTGGGTTCCTGGAGAATTCAGGTGCTCGACGGGATACCAGAATGGGAATGTTTGGGTATTACTATATTTTTACTTCTAGATGCGATGTATGATGGTAAATATTATAGTTACCTTTCGATATTTGACATTCGATGACAATTGGGTTCCATTTTGGCGTGAAAACTTTCACGATTTTTTTTTGCTGCGATGGTGTTGTTGTTGGTAACCGCATTATGCGTAGATTTACGATAATTGCTCGAAAATGAGCCTAATTATTGTATTTTCTCGAATCGAAAGCATTTATGAGGTATTGAGAAAGATATCGACGAATTAACCAGAATCCTGGCCTGGGTGTGATAATTTTAATTTTATCTCGCGAATCTATTAAGGTAACGGTGTGCTATTTTATCGTTTACGAGAACAGGGTGTTTGAGAAGTTTAGATACGTTTATGGCGGTTTTTCTTAGTTGTTGAAGTGTTATAATTATTTTGGGACGAGAGGAGGGAAGGGGAAGGGTGAAAATTTGAAGTTATTTTTGGTCTTATTTCGGCGATTTTACTACTGATATTTGGTTTAGATTTAAGTTGTGGAAATGACTTTTTATTTTGTCAGAACTTTTTTTATGAGTTTTGAATCGAAATCGTCATCTTTTTATGACTTTTTACCAACTTTTGCTGGCTTGTTCGAATCTTAGCTTTTATGAATTCTGATTCAAAATCATGATTTTTGTGACTTTTTTTGCCAGGATTATAAATTTTTGTGACTTAATTCAAAATTTTGACATTTTCGTGATTTTCAGTTCGAAATTGTGCCGGCTTTCATTCTTTTTCACAAATTTCAACTCCTTCGCTCAAAATAGTGACTTTGCGATTTCCGATCTTGAATCATTACACTTTGTAATGGATTTCTTTCTTTTTTGTTCGATATTGTTTTCAACATGGGTACGTTTTAGGGTGGAGAGGGAGGGGGAAGTTCAAAAAATCTGAAGATTGAATATTCCAAAAAATTTTAATCGAAAACCAAAATGGATTTTGATGAAATATCAAGCCAAGATCAAAAAAATTTCATGTCAAGTCTCATATAATGTTGAAAAAACACGTAAAGAACGATGCTCAATTGAATTGTAATAATCAAGAAAATGCAGATCACTTTTTATCAAAATTTTTTGAAATGACAACATATGATGAGATTTATGAATTTTTATTGTAATGTAAAAACTAAGGAAAGGCAGTGAATTTTGTCAAAATTTTGATAAAAGTAGTGAAAAAATCAGTTTTATGAAAGTGTTCTAAATTTTCTCCAATCTGAAAAAAATGTCAGAATTGAAAACGTATCGAATAAATTCAAAACTTTTTCGGTTCCCTTGAAATGATTTGACCACGAATTGCTAACCAAACAACCAAAGTAGTAAGGCATCAAAATTTGTCAAAAATCACTTTATCTCCCTAGTTGAATAAACTACTGTTATCTGTTTTTTTTTTAATGTCGAAAACTTGAAGTAGGAGTAGTCGTTCAATTGTTGACATCTCCATAGGAATCATTTAAAATATTGTGCCCTGTCAAGAGATCATGAAAACCATCGAGAATTCCATCAAGTACAAATGGAAAAACAAATTTAAAAACTGGGTAACAAAGTAAAAAATCAAACGTATTGAAAATCTCGTAAAAATTGTGAAAATTGTGACAGTAGGTATTACTAAAAATTGTTGAAAAATATTGTAAAAGTGCCTGAAATGCCATAAAAAAAGTCGCAATATTTACCAATTTTCAAAACGTTGTTGAAATTTCAACAGTTGTTTCGACAGCTTTCATAACTTTTTGATCATTTTTATAACATTTTTACTGATTTTAATGAAAATGTCGACTATTTCAACAACACTTTCGACGATTTTCATAATTTTTTGATATTTTTTTCTTTTTATATAAGTATTGAATCATTTTTGTGACAATTTTTAAATTTTTTACCAGATTTTTGACAGTTTTCATGATTTTGCATCCATTTTTTCAATATGTTTTCCAATTTTATGACATTTTCAAGCAAATTCACGACATTTCATGCAATTTCATTTCATTTTTTCAACAATTCTCATGACTTTTTTACCGGTTTAGTCATACTTAAAATGATTAAGAAAATTTTTACAATGTTTCAAATTTGAAAGTTCACAAGTCGAAATCTAAATTATCACCCAAGGTAACAAAATAAAAGCAACTATGTTTTGACCCTCGGGCACAGGACCCTCACATCAAATTTAGGGAACAACTGTACAAAAAATTTTACACGGGCCCTATTTTGTTAAAATGAGGAAATGTATTGAGCCCGAGCGAAGTGAGGGCGAAAATTTTTGCAAAGAATTGGAATCAAAACCTGAAATTCCATCATTTTTTTCAACATTTTAATCGTCAAGGAAAATTCGAAGAAGTTACCCATGTATACTACTGGAAAATGCAAATAAAACATTGGTCCCCCCTTTTTTTTTTACAAAGATTCAGTTGATGCCTGAAGTAGTAATTCTTTTTTTTAATTCCTTTCGACACAAAAGCCATTTCTCTTAAGGAAAATTGTTGTACTTAGGTATTTCTATTTCATCGTTTCTGACTCAAATTCGTAACTTTTTAATACATAATTTTCTATTCGAAATCACGACTTTTCTCGTTCGTTTTCTAAATAGTGAATTTTTACAATTTCTTATGCCGAATGATAACTTCTAATCTAAAATTTTTGAATTATTGCTACATAGGTGCAATTTTTACTTTCACGTCAAAATTGTTACTTTTCAATCAATTTTTGGGTCACGAAAAATTCATTTTTTCTCAAGTAGTGTTTTTTCCCTCCCTTCCCTCCACCTTTTTCTTGCATCTTCAAAATAAATTGAACAAAATAACACGATGCTTTAAAATTTGAATCAAAATAATAATTTGAATTAGAATTTCGAAACACCTTATAGCTGACCTATTTATTCACAAGTATTTACATTTGTCACAGAATATATAATAATGTATTGAACATGACCACTAGTTGACCGTCAAAACTGGCTTATTTATCAATATACACTATAGGAACTTTAACAAGTGCAATGATTAAATCACTCCGCAAGGGTGTTCGAAGAAAAGTCCTCTATTAACGAATTACGTAGGTATATCTGAACAAAAGAGCGAAATGAGATAAATAAATATTACAACTGATTAAAGGCAAT
This sequence comes from Pseudococcus longispinus, assembly GCA_900064475.1. Classification (NCBI taxonomy): domain Eukaryota; kingdom Metazoa; phylum Arthropoda; class Insecta; order Hemiptera; family Pseudococcidae; genus Pseudococcus; species Pseudococcus longispinus. Next base: position 6,077 of record FIZU01005062.1, read on the forward strand.
AACCCGAGGGAAAGTTGATGCTTAATGAAGAAGAAAGATGTTCGTAAATCGTATATACACAATTACACATGTACTTCTATACTAAAACACATAACGTTAACGTAGGCTGATAAGAATGTACATGAATACAAATGTAATTGAGATATAAAATGGTACATTTGAGATAGAAACAGGTAAAAACGCACATTCGCCGCTCCTATACATACATTTGTATGTAGTTCTATACCTACGTCTATCTCTAAATACGAATACATGACGCAGACAGACGCAGATCATAGTATGTTAGACGTTTCTGGCGCTTTCTCTGGCTTTTATTATGACGTACGATGACTTTGTAGGTAAAATTTCAATTATCAGATGTAAAGATAATGGGCGCATTATGCGAGTGTGTGTGTGGTTTAGAAGGGGAAAAAAATTAAGTCGTGTCGGAAAATTATTCTGATTTGTATCTTTAATTGGGGGCGTAATCGTGTGTATAAAAACCTATGTCAGCGTATTACGATTTAGGTTAACGTACGTTCGAGAATTTTATAATCGAGTAATTAATTTTACGAGATGTTGAGAGGTGTCGTGATTTGTTTAAATTAAAATCATCTCGCGCCAAGGTGAAGCGATGGAAAAATACGGTGAAATGGGTAACTTGGCGAAGACTTATCTGCGTTTAATGTCTATTTTTTTCATTTTCGATTCGCGCATGATAAAAGTAAAGTTGTTTGAATGCTCGTTATTAAATGCCTGGCTCGGTCTCGAAGGTGTTTAATGGCTGGGAAATATGCGGGGCTCGAATTAGAGAGGAATTTGTGTTCTTGAAATTCACGTTGAGAAAAAATATCCGTATGACTGCAGAAATAAAAATGTGGTCATATTTTGTCGAATTTATGGCGAAATAGCTAGATAATTTCAAAAGCTCGAAATGATTATTAAGTCTTCTAATTCATCTCGACTTTTTTTTGGTAGACTAATAAAAATGGAACCAAATCCAATAATAAAATGATCGTTATAACTTTTCTTAAATAAATTGGGAGTCAAGAAAATTTGAGCGTTTCCTGTTCATGTCACAAAATTTTGTTACCCTAGATGACTTTTTTGGACTTGAAAATTGTCATGCAAAAATTGTGAAAATTTTCTTATTCATTTTATATATGATTAAATTGGTCAAAAAATCATAACATTTTTTGAAATGTTGCTGAAATAGTCAAAAATTTCATAAACATCGGCGCAAATATTGTAAAAACTGTGCAAAAATTATGAAAATATTCGAAAATTTCGTAAAAATTCTTGAAATAGTCTCGCAAATGTTGTTTAAATTTTAAATTGAATATTGAAATTGCTATAAAAATTGGTCATATGTAGTATCGTAGAAATGGCCAAATCAATCGAAAATGTTGTAAAACTGTTACAATTTTTACAAAAATCATTTGAAATCTTACAAAAATAATCGAAAAAGCAAGAAATTTGTCAAAAATATTAGAATTGTCAAATTTTTCATAAAAATAGTTAAAAAGATATTGTAAAAATAGACAAAAGTTATGAAATTCGTCGGAAATCTCATAAAAAATGCCAGAATTTTCACAATTTTCAAAATCTTTATGATTTTTTTGCCATTTTTGCATTATTTTTTCTGATTTTATGAAAAATTTGTGAATACTTATTACAACTTTTTAATGGCATTTCAACCACTTTTACAACATTTTTCAAGGATTTTTTGGAATGTTTTCACAATTTTTATGAGATTTTCATTTTTGATTTTTTTTATCTTGTCACCAAGTTGTTACTGATTTTTATGAAGATTCAAGTTATTTTGACAAAATTTTTTACGATGTGTATGACCTTTTGACCATTTTTATAAAAAATCGACAATTTTAACAGAATATTTGACAATGTCAATTATTTTTGGGGAAAATTTTGACAATTTCTACTACATTTTCGACCATTTTCATGATTGTTTGGGCACTTTCATCATATTTTCAATGATTTTTATGCAAATCTCAACAATTTTTACAATTTTTGCGAATAAGTCATGAACTTTTTGCCACTTCTACAATATTTTTACCGATTTTTATGACAATTTTAATTATTTTTACAAAATTTTTGACATTTTATTATGATTTTTTGGCCATTTCTACGATATTTTTACCAATTTCTACGAATGTTTCAACAATTTTTACGGAATTTTCGATGATTTTCATGACTTCTTGATAATTTTTTTCATACTTTGTATTATTTTTGTGAAAAACTGTACGAGATTTTCGACAGTTTTCATGATAGAAAATTTTAAATGGCGGAAAATGACTTTTTTAAATTGAAAAATTTCACAATGATAAATCGAAATTGACGCCAGCTGAGTCAGGATCGAGCAAAATGCTGCACAGAGGAAGCAACCATCTTTCCTCTTTAATTTTTTTATCCCTCCTCCTACTCCTCCGTCAACTTCAGTTCATTTCTAAGCTGAGTAGCTATTTGTACTAAAAATTTTATTTAAAAAGAACAACGAAACAATTGTGAAAATGGTCGTTTTTCACAATGTATGTTTTTTCCCTCCTATTTTGTTTCAAAATAAAATCACCGTTCATTTCAAAGGATTTCGTAGATTGTCGGCAATTTTCTTAATTTTTTTGAACATTGTTGGCAAATTTCTCATTTTAACTTCCCTTCCCTTTCTTCCCCCTTTTTTAAACAAGTTTCGTCCTAGAAAAACTTGCAGATCATATTCTAATGACGAGTTCTGTACTATAAGGTAAGCACATGGAGAAATAGAAAATATGATATAAATTGAATCGAGGCTTCAATACCTTCACCTTCCATCCTTCGATCTTCAAATTTTTCGAGACTTCTGAAAAAAGTTTAAAATATGTATTCTGAAAATTGGTTAAAATTTCAGAGAAGAATAATCCGTTTGTATTGAAACTGAAGAAAAAATTCAGGCGAACGATATTTTAGCATATTTTATTTAGTTTTCTAATAAGTAGGTACAACATAAAACTCCATTAGGATATAATATTTTCATTCTCGTTTTCTTCACGTCATATTCCTATAATTAATTTCCATTTTAACGCCCCGAAATCACCCATTCACTCATTTCCAGCATCCAAACTACCCACCACCTTTCTTACCTTAGAATCTACGTAAATTAATCAAGGTAAAAAGGAAAGCCCGTCGCTTCGAATATGGCCCAACGTTCAAAACTCGTCCGAATGCCTTCCTTAATTAAACCATACGGTAGGTTGATGCTGGAAGTGCTCTCATAAGGTAGCGATAGATACAGATACCTTTCAAGAGGTTATTTAATTAAGGCTCAGTGCAGGAACCATCTCGAGAGCAGACATCCTTGAATGAAATATGTAACACTCGAATACACGTAGGTTAGTTAGATATGCAATCGAATCGGCGAGTACCTGTATCTGTAATATTCTGTATTTGTAGGTAAGCTTTCGTAGAAGTGATGCTGGTATGTTTGATTTGTGTGAAGTGAGGTATCGATATCGTGAAGATAGATTTGTGAAAACCGCAAAAGCAAAACACGTCCTGGTTGCATATTTACCTATATTAATGTAGGTACTGCGAACCTGTCTGTCGTCGTCATGCTGAAAGCAGCTATGTATACTAGGTTTTAAAAATAGACGCTGCTGTGTATCTATAGTATAGGTACGTTGTTTAATTAAATGGAAAGGTATTATTATGTAATGTATTACATATACGATGATATAAAATTGCGTAAATCGACTACCTTGCGGGTAAACGTTTAACGAAAATGTGCTACCGTGGTACAGGAACTATGTCCAGTTACAGTTACCACACCCTATCAGAGCTTATGACCGTGAAAAATCTAACTAGATACATAATTTCTGCGCCCATACTGTATAGGTATTTAGATCTTGCCATAATTTGCTCTGCGAAAGAAAAAAAAAGGCTGAACAAAGCGGTAAAGGAAAACCGCGAAGATAGAATAATTTTATTTATTTATATTATAACAATATGGTAAATATGTAACGTTGTTGGCTGCGATTCGGTCGAATGAATGAAGCACCTGCGTGCGCCATGTCCATTCAATCGAGTAAATTAAATTCCGTTAAATCGCATCGTTAAGTCTCTCTCTCTCTTTCTCTCTCTCTCTGACTCTGGGTATAGCTAAGGAGACGCGGGTGCAGACGTATAAACGTCGAGTATGCGTACGAATTATATTGTTCGACTGAGTAAAAAAGTATGTCATTACCCCGAGGCAACCTTAACATTCTGCAGTCATGTCTGCGGCGTGTATTTACTCGTATCTGACCTTAAAAAAATTAAAAGCAAAAAACCATCCCGAACCGATATCCGTACTAATATTTCTTTTTCCGCGTTGTTTTCTCTGGTTACAGGTGACGACGAAAGAAATGGGTTGATTAAGGAGAAGATCAAACGTGGCGAAAGGGTCATCAGGCATGGAGGTAAGCGATTGACAATTTCGTGTAGAAAGTCAGCTTGTTTTATAGCTTTATCTGGCTTTTAAAGATGAAAAATAAGAGGAATTGCTTTTTACATGTGATACCGTACCGTTACCAGTTTATATAAATTTAAATTCAATTACCATACGTCGAGGATTTTTTTTTTCGAAAAAATCACGACCCGGCCGAATGATGCGACGATGCGATGCGAAGGTTGAATGTGGTGTCTGTGAAATTCGTATATCACGATTCAATTAAAATGAACCATCGATCGGTGATGCTTTTTCGTCTGCGTCGTGACCGTAGCGTGATATTAACCGCAGAGATAGGTTGCGCATCCGATCTCTGAGAGTGTGGTACCAACGAACAGAGCTGAGCGATGTTTGGGAAATGCGTGGCCGAGTTTTGTATTCGGTGGAAATGGTGTTTAGATGAGGATAATTTTTGGTTTCGGTGATGGGTATGGGCCAGGTCGTGTTAGGTGTCATTTGTTGGTGTATTGTTTCCAGGGTCACTCGTGGCGAGAATGTCTTGGATGATGACTTATTTGTTCGGTATAGAAAGGAGGAAGGGTTTAATTGAAAAATAAAAAATGAATGAGGTAACTGATTAGAACTGATTCGTGTTTGAAGTTTCAAATCATGATTTGATAGGTGAACGAGAAAAACACGAGTCTTTGAAGAATTAAAATTCTAGCAAAATTTTTCTCTGTGTAAATTTTTTGGATTGGTGACTGAGAAAAATTTGTATATATGGAAATATCACAGGAAGACATCGATTTTTTAAAGTATGTACCTACCACGAAAATTGTTTTGAAATACGGTATTTGATTACCTACCATTCTGAAAATCGAAGAAGGAGCAAAATTTGTTGAAATTGCTGAGACGTACTAAAAATTTTGAAAACCTAAAAACCTACAAATATCCAGTAATTGTCAAATTTTTACAAGAACTGTTGAAAATTTTGTTAAAATTGTCTGAATTATGGTAAAAAGGACATAAAAATTATTGAAATGATTAAAAATTACATTGAATTAACAATAAAAAGCGCGAAATTACTTTCAAAAATTGTTCAAAATGTTCAAATTACATTTTAATGCGTAAAAAATCGTTGAAATTGCATCGAAATTGTCTGAAATATTGCAAAATTTGAAGAAAATACCCTTAGAAGATGTCTATCAGGTGCAGACAATGCCAAAAAAAGTCTTCTATTTGTCAAAGTGGCGCTGAAAATCAAGAAAGTGTTGAAAAAGTTCTGAATTTGGTTCAAAAGTCGTGCATTTTTCGTTCAAAATTCTTTTATTAAATTTACCAATCATTTTGAAAAAGTTTCAGTTTTTTAATCCCTTTTCTGCAAAAATTTTCGCCCTCCCTTTGCTTTGGTCCAATAAATTGCTTCTTTCATTTATTTTTATGGACGGAGGGGGGGGGGGGGAAATTCTGAAGA
>FIZU01005091.1:0-20211 GCA_900064475.1 Pseudococcus longispinus
AAATAAACGCAATTGAAAATATCCCCTGCAATTTAATGAAACGCAATTTATTTGGTGCGAATCGGTACCTTAATATGAAACTTACTCGGAAGCTCTAACTCTTACTAAGTATTAGATAGTGACAATGAAAAAACCAAAAGAAAATTTGATTGAAAAATATAACATGTCTCCAATTAAGTGAGACCATCTTAATTTCTAAGCAAATAAAATTTGAAAAATTTTCAAAAAAAATAAAATGACCAGTATCACAAATTTACGAAATTTTTTGATTTACAATGTTCTAACTTCCGCTATCCTTTTTTCAACTAACCTAAGTACTCAATTTTCATCAAAATTGGCGGCAGCAAGTTAAAACACTTGTAAGTAAGTATTTTTTTAATGCCAGATAAAATATCATGGAAATAATAAAATATGCCTACGTAAATCACAAGTGAAAAACCCATTTTAACAAATTTTTTGAATCATTTCTGAATTTTTCAACGTAAAATTGAATGTTTTTCAATGCTCGAAGTATCCTTGTTGAAAAAACCATCGCAACTTGGAGACTCTATTACGGTAAAATAGAATTTTTTTTTAATGAACTCTTGGTTCAAAATATCTCTCAATATGGCTATTGAAAATTATCAAATTCCTAGTCGTAGGTATCTGATTTTCTAGATAATTAGGTAATAGGTACACATCGAAAAAATATTTCATAGTAAAGTTATCTTAACCATAACACTGTAACTACTGGACAAATTAATTTCATCCATCGACATTAGAGTGCTCTTATCTCACCTTTACTATTGCATTACAATTTGTATGAAAACAGCTAGAGAGCGCTACCACACCCATTGTACAAATTTCTACAACAATGACTACTTCAGAATGTAATTCAAAGCTTGATACATTTGAATAGAAGGCCCATCAAGTTTTGCTAACACATTAACTTGTGACACTCAACAAAATTGAAAATGAACTCAAGCATGCAGGTGTAACAACCAGTTTTGAATAAATTTCACGCATTCATGTATTTAATTTTTGTTTCTTTTGTGGGTGACACTGTATGAAGTCGATAGATGATGTCGATTGAAAATATGTAAAAAAAAAAGAAGAATTTTTGGATATTTTCCAGGATGTAGTTAGTTTTTTCGTGGTGTAGCCAACTTTTTCCAGGGTGGATGCCAGCTGTTTTGCCAGGTACCTGGCATTTGCATAAGATACGCTATGGTACATATCCTTCAAAATCACCTACAGAACAGTCTCAGTACCAGCATCATGGTATAAATTATTAATTAAAATCACAATACTTTCCATATGAAATATTCTTTTCAACGTTTTCAGTTTCTTTTTCAAGCCATTCCAACCTTAGAAAACTGAGATCATGCACGTCTGTTTACACCACAGTGAATCAAATTTTAATAAAATCTATTCAAATTCAGAAGACTTGATACATATCATCGAGCAAATACGGCATTCCGGTTGTAGTCGTATAGAGTTCCACTGATTAATAAAACAGTTTCCAAATATTGGATTATCCAAAATATGTTTTGGGGCAAAAATCGTAGTTTTCAATTCTTGGAACTTATCTGAAATAATAATCTACACATCGAAAAAATATTTCATGGTAAAGTTATCTTGACTATAACATTGTAACTACTGGGCAAATTAATTTCATCCATCGACATTAGAGTGCTCTTATCCTACCTTTACTATTGCATCACAATTCGTACGAAAACAAGCTAGAGAGCGCTATCACACCCATTGTACAAATTTTTACATCAATGGGTATTTTAGAATGTAGTTCAGAGCTTGGTACATTTGAATAAAAGGCCTTAAAATGTTAATAATAAACAAGAAAAATAAAAAACGAATTTTGTTCGTATTTTTCAGTAAATTTTGCAACGTAAAAAATCAAACTTCAATTTACATGATATGGTCTAATCCATAATATTCATCAATAGATAGGTACCTACCCTTTCCATGAATAATGCTTATACTGCCTATACATGTAAATAGGTTTACAATATTAAACATTTTCATTTTAGACATTTACTCTAAAATACATGTAATATTTAAATAGGTAGATATTTAATTTTGTGGGATCCTCCAATTTCAGGATAGTAGGTATTTTCAATTTATATCAAAGCGATGGATATATGAAATGCAGGTGTGCAACTCTCGTTGAGTACGAGCAACTTCCTAAAATACTGATGAGCGTTTATAAATGCCTATATATTTATTGAAGGCAAAAGTAATGCCAAAAAACGTCAAGGAAAGTGGAAACAAGCCGTTTTCTTAGTATTTTTTCTCCTAGGTATAAAAGAAATATGCCTAACCAACTTGAATAATGAGAAGAACTGGAAAACACAAGGTTAAATTATTCATGAAAAATTTTAAGGACCATGAACACCAAAGCTCTGTAAATTTTCAACTCCTTGTAGGTATCTCCTTCAATATTGAGATTAGGCAAATCATAAGACGTTTTTTTAGAATACATTTTATAGGCTTCGATTTGCAAGATGAATGAAAAGTAAGCCCTGTGATGGATTTAAGTTTTCCTGAGGGGAGGGGGGTGATACTTCAAATTTTCCAACTTTTTGGCATAATTTGTTCAGTTTTTTTTGACAATTCTATCAACTTTTATCAAGAGGTTAATAACATTTAGTTTTAGAAAATGTAATTAAAATTGTGCCAGTTATTCAAGCGCGGGGGGGGGGAGGGAGGGGAGGGTGACGATAAAAAATGTGATTTAATGTAAAAATTAAAAATTTGTTGAGGACAAAAATTTTAGATAGGTATTTATGCCATTTTCCAAATTCTGAAAAGTTCATAAACATTTCTCAAATTATACCAACTTTTGACCAGTTTTCTCAACTTTTCGTCATTTTTCAAAATATTGGGGGGAGGACGCTCTAGCAAAATATCCAGAGCGATCCCATGAGTAGACCCACTTAAATTTTTCTCAATTTCAAAAGCAACTAAGCCACTTTTTATTTTTCAAAGGGTTGCAGCTATTTGAATGTTGGAAAATGGTTCTCTCAGAAAACATAATTATCTCATTAATTTCATCAAATTAAAGGCGTTATAATAGCATACAAATTTTCGCGTTTTCTTTAATTTTGGAGTAACGAGAAACATGAATACAATTCATTATGTAGAACTCGAAAAGTTCTACGAATACCAAATTTCATTTACCAAACAAATCAAAAATATGTTCAAAATCACCATATTCAAATAAACCAACATCAAACTTCAAAAAACTGAGAACTTTTTTCAAACCTCCTGCCTAAACAATTTTTTAAAAAAATCATTTTGCATTTTCAACTTTACCATTTTAATAAACGTATGTACCCATAAAACTCATATATACCTACTCGTATAATAAATTGAAACCTCATCCCACAGCTCAGTTTTCTCCTCGCCCTTCCATTACCATTAAAATGACCCTCAATACCTCGTATTAGGTACTTTGTACTTACATTAGATACCAGAAAAATAAAAAATAAAAATAAAGAAACACGCGCACAATAAATACGAGTACACATAACTGCAGTATACGATACACTTCGAATAAGAAAAAGAAATAGAAAACGAGATATCTACTATGTATATACGTTTAGAAACCGGAATCTTCCATTTTATGAGATAAGTTTACAGCAACAATCGAATAATTTCATTCCATTTTCGTATATACGCTGAAAAATTTTTATATACTTTCAAGTACCCATTTGAAAACAAAAAACGTGCGCATTATAGAACTAATTAAACTTAGCATCCATTAAAAGTCATAAAATATTCAACGTTAAATACATTTTTGTCTCAAGTCACGCGTTTTGATAATAAAACGGTAATTTCTTTTGTTAGGCGCCATTTTCAAAGTCTGAAAGACGGTAGTGCGTACTTCTCTATAAAGAGTACGTGTTCAGAATTAATACATTTTGTATACAGATACAGTATGACTAGAAAAATTTACAACCTGGCTCGATACGAAATATTACATCGCAATGTGAATTTACGTAGGTGGATGGATACAAATATAAGAATATGATTGACGTTGTTATGAGAATTTACTACACACATTAGATTTAAATTAGCAAAAAATTGCATATGTGCATTTCTCGTTTTAGTACTAAAAGGTTTCGATGAGTTTTAAAAAATTTTATGGGTTTTTCATTTTTTATTATTCGATGCAATCTATTGTATGAAATTGGAAAACTCGACATCAACCCAATTAGCAATGTCAAGATGTTGAGTAGGTATAGCTTAAATCTGGCACCTGATCTTTTATCTGATTTTTGAGAATCGAAGATCAGCGATTAAATTTGACCCGACAATTCCATGGTGTTTGTTTATGTACCTATGTATATCAAAATTCTATCGACACAATAACTCTAGTAATAATTGATGGAAAGAGCTGAAATTTTTATGAGACGTTCAGTACATACTAGGAATAGAAGCCTATGAATTTTGAGAAAAATTAGTGAACCGGTTCTTGAGTTATTCGCGATTGAAATTTTCAGAAGCTTCTAACACCTGAAATACAGCAGCTACTCGAAATGTGTGAATAACCTTTTTGATAGTACTTGAAAGGACGCACAAAAAATGTTATATACAATTTTCATTTTTATCAACTGGTTCTCGAGTTATTCGTAATTGAAATTTTCAAAAGCCTCTAGCACCTAGAATAAAGCAGTTACGCGAAATATGCAAATAACCTTTTTGATAGTACTTGAAAAGGAGCACAAAAAAGTTTACATGCAATTTTCTTTTTTGTGAGCCGATTCTCATGATATACGTGATGGAAAATTTCAAAACTTCATCACAGATGTATTAATTTCCTAAATTGAAAAATGAATGCTTGGCAAAATTAGATTCAAAACTTTTGCAATGCCTTCTCAACTCCATATTGTACTTACTTTTGATAGGCAACAACATCGCAAAATTGGATTTTTTAAAGTGAAAGTTTGTGGTGTTGGTCAACTTTTCTAATGCAGTTACGGCATAACTTAGTTTACAGGTAAATTCAGAGGTAGAAAACTGGAACTGAAAGTTGGAACTAAGAACTAGGAATGGAAAACTGTAACTGAAACTGAAACACTGAAAAAAACTGGAACTAAAATGAAAGAACCGAAACTGAAACCAGAGCTGAAAAACTGAAAACTGAAAACTAGAAATTGAAACTGAAAAATGAGAACTGAAAACTGGAAACTTCAACTACAACTGAAATGAATTTCTGCTCCAGTTATTTTGACTTTTTAGAGAATAGGTAGGTACTTCTAAGTGCCTTTGCTGCTTTGAAAAAAAAAACAATGAAATGTTTAAAAATTTTACAAAAAAAACTGTAGGTACCTACTTGTACTTGTAGAAGTGTGAAATGTATTGAAAAAAAAACAAACTGAAAACTGTACACTGTAAACTAGAATTAGAACTGAAAAGTTGAAAACTAAAAATTGGGATTAGAACTGAAACATCAAAAACTGAAAACGTAAAAACTGAAACTAAAAAACTACTGATAACTGAAAAATGGAACTTTCATCAGTTCAGTTTTCCTTTTCTGCTGAGAACTGGAAAAACTAGAACTAAAATGGAAAAACTGGAACTGGAATTGAAACTAAAATGTTTTTTCAGTTCCAGTTCAAGTTCCAGTTTTCACTTTTTCAAATGTTTTCCATTTTGTCCGATTTTTTAGAGCCATTTCTCATTGGGCTTCAAGCTTTTTATGTACTTTTGAACAATACTATTATTTATATTTTTGTTTTTCAAATTGAATTTATTTCTTTGAATTTTGAAAAAAAAACTGGAACTAGAACTAGAACTTGAAACTGATTATACTGAAACACTTTAAGAAACTGGAACTTTGATGATTTCAGTTTTCAGCCCTGGGTAAATTATTTTGAAACAAAAAATCATTAAAAATTTATATAAAATGAAATTTCAAACACATATTGAATTTTTTTTAAGACCCCCCCCCCCTTTTGCATAAAATATGAGAATCTATCCAAAATCACATCCCAAATGTTACATTTCTCCATACACAAATACGAAGCATACAACGAATTAAAACCATTTTTGCCCCAAAAATCCAACCCCCTACTCACATCCACGTTATTCCATCGCTAAAAAATAAAAGCAATACAAAAAACACCCCAAAAAAAAGGGAAATCCGCTAAAATTTTGATATATTCCACACGCGAACAAAAATAACGTATTAAAAAAAGCAACGCTTTGTTGACGCCATTACGAAACAACAATACGACCATGTAAAATGTTTGAACACCCGGTTCTCATTCAATCTAATGTTTAAATTATTGTCTCTGATATTTCTCTTGCTTTCGTTTTACTTTTTCATTTGCTGGTCGAGTTTATAGCGTTATATTATACCTTTACTTTTAGTAATTTATCTGCATTACAGAAGATTGTGAGGTTTACTTTTAGGTTCATTCTCATTACTTTAGGTTATATTGCTTTTTATATTAGCGATTTGAGACTTCTTCAAAAAGAATAGCGTTAATAATGGATCGAAGAAAAATGTTGCAACAGAAATATTGTTGGACGTTTTGTTTTATTTTGCGCATCTTATTCTCCGGCAATAAAACTAACACTTAAATATATTAAAGCTTTGATCAATTATATCTCTTATATACGAGAATACAAGGAATTAAAATCGGTTTAATTTTCGTAAAATCACGTATCGAATCGCATGTTCGTCGACCACGGCGACGGATCAATTAACAATACCAGCACCAATCGTTTCTTTGTTTTTTTTAAATGAAGAACGACTATATAAACGCGTTTATATAAAAAAAACCCAAGCGAAAAAGATTGGTGTAAAAAAAATCATATCTAAGATGTTAAGAGGACTATTAGATAGCGGTTAAAAAGGCAGTTTGAGTTTAGTTATCTGACAAACGATGGCCTATCATTATACTTAAAGATAGACTAACTTGTAATAGACTTTTATGACTATACCGAAACAGTTTATATGTCATTACAGGTTTGTGAGTTGAACCAACCTTCCAACTGTTTTTAAATTGTCGTGTCGTGACTACAGCCGATCGCCATGAAATAATTCCTTATCTTATAATTATGTGGAAATGAGTTTAGTCGGCTTTAACTCTGTACAATGACAAAACCCAAATCATATACGAATTCAACTCTCGACTCCAAAAAAAAAAAATCCTTCTCACGTCGGGGATGTGTAAGTATTGTATGCACTTGGCTGGCATTAAACATCTTTTATTTTTGTTTAAGAAAAAAATTTAAGGGTGTATAATTTCTTATAGCTCGGGTATTCGTATAGGCATGTGTAACATCTTTGCTTAAACCACAACTTATTTAGTATGATGTTCATATACCTGCGATCATTGTTTCTTACAAATGTGATTCATCTGCGGTCGTCTTTTAAAATTATTAATAGAGGTGATATTACGTGCATTTTTTATGCTTCGGCGCGAATAGGTGGATAGATATCTAATTTGTGAACCCTGCAATATGAATCACTGTACCAATGAACCCGAAGTACCTAGATTCGAAATTATTTCATTTTTAACACTTCTTATACACGTATCTGATGACGATATTTCATCATAATAATTATCTTCTCGAATTAATACTACATATCGCTTTCAAAATCTTAAACATCACTTTTGATGAACAAATTGAAGTCTTTTTTTTAGTAAGCGTGCTTGAAATTAATTAGGCCCATTCTTTAATTAGGAAACACGATACAAGAAAATAAAATTGAAAATGAAAATTCGTAGTTAGCTACTTACCCAATCTTGGAAATGCAAAGTTACAGGTGAAATAGTTTCCTTTGGATTCACAATCTGAAATGATTTGTATACCTGGAATCAAAAAAAAAATTTGATTTTACAAATTTTCTCAAGAATTAAATTTTAAATTCGTAACGTTTCTGTGGAAGGGACCATTCATCTCAAAAGTGACAAAAACTTATATTGGTATTTGGTAGAGGGTTGTGTTGTTAAACATTCAAAATCTCGAAAACTAAGCCTCCTAGAAAAAAAACAATAGCCGTTAGGAAAAAGAAAATTTCAAGCTCTACAGTTTTCATCTCTGACATTTTTTTGTAGCACCCTTTGTTTGGCCAGAAAAACCATTTATGAGAAATTTACAAAGACTATGCATTTTTTTTGTTTTTTCCTTCATGAAATTTTCTTTCTCTTGTGAGTGAGTTTTTTCTAGATGACTTTGCTTAGTTTTCGAGATTTTTTCTGTGAAAATGTTCTTTTTCTTGTATTTTCAAAAATTATCAAAGTTGTAGAAGCAGATGGGCCACCCTGTCACCTGTGTAATAGCACGATTTAACTACTTTGACATGAATATGTCTTTTGGCTAGGGGAGGGGGGGGGGGTCATGAAAATTTTTACATTAAGTTTTTGCATCACGAAATTTTGTAATTTTCAATGACCTTTTTGGTTTTTGGACTAAAAAAAATTCAGACAGTAGAAGTGGTTCAAACATTGTAAATATTGATAAAATTTGATTAAATCGATCAAAAAATCATGAAAATTGTTAAAAATACTGTTGAAATAGTCAAAAATTTCATAAAAATCAGCACAAATATAGTAAAACTTGTCACCGAATTATCAGAATCGTAGAAATTGTTGAAAATGTGGTAAAAACTGTAAAGATGTTCACAAAAATCATCTAAATTATGAAAATAAAACAAAAAAGTCATGAAAATAACGAAAATTTCGTAACTAGTCCCGAAATTGTCAAAAAAAAATTGGTAAAAAGATTATAAAAATGACCACAAAATCGTGAAAAATGTCGAAAACCTTGTAAAAAATTTTCACAAAAAGTATTTAAAATATGAAAAAAATTATCAAAAGGTCAAGAAAATCGTCGAAAATGTTTTTGAAGTTGTCGAAATTTTCACAAAAATCAGTAAAAAATTTGTGAAAATGGTTAAAAAATGATAGAATTCGTCAAAAATCTCGTAAGTATAACAGTTGAAATTGTCACAACATTTATCAAAGTTTTCAGGATTTTTTATCATTTTTTCAACTACTTTATTAGTGATTTTTATAAAAATCAGTGAACATTGCAACATTTTTACACGATTTTTAGAAATATTTTCACAATTCTTACGAGATTTTCAATATATTTTATAGTTTTATGACTGACTTTCTCAATAAAATTTTTACTGATTTTTATGAAAATCCAAAAAATTTCAACGAAATTTATGACGGTTATCATGATCTTTTGATCGCTTTTACAAATTTTAAATGATTTTTATGAAAATCTCAACTATATTGACGATCTTTTTGATGATTTTACTTTTTTTTTTTACAAATTTTTACAATGTTTTTATTGATTTTTGTGTAAATTTTCACAATTTGAACAACATTTTCGACAACTTTTCTAATGTTTTGGCCACAGTCTCCTCCATTTTTACAATTGTTATTAATTGATGATTTTTTTGAATTTGTCTGGAATATTTTTTGTCGATTTTTATGACTATTTCAATAATTTCTGTAAGATTTTCAACAATCTTCATGATTTTTTAAAACATTTTTACAATATTTTTGATAATATTTATGGAAATTTTCATGGTTTTTACCAAATTTGAACTACTTTTTCATCATTTTTATTAATCAATAAAATTGAAGAATTTTGAAGGGTATAGTATAGTGTAGTGAAACTAACATCTTTTCAAAAAGAAGAATACATGTAAGCGACAACAATGCAATTTCAATACCTCCCCAAAGAATCAAAGAAATGAGTTCTACACAAAGAAAAAAGACCACAATTTTTTGAAGAATCTTCAAAAATACAAATAGGTATCTACATGAAAATGGAAAAAAAAAAAATTTGAAAACTCTTGTTAAAATGGCAGAAATGTTTTTTTTGGAGCATTCAGGTAATAAAACAAAAAAATGAAACCATCTTGGTTTTGAGGAATATTTTGAAAGGGAGGAAAATTCACAAATTTTTCCCAGCATCAGGGAAATCCTACCAAGCCATGGCATTGCTTTGACTACCCAAATGACAACAAAAGTAACACTGCACAAATTGCCAACTCATTCTTCAAATTATTTAAATTTAAAAACAACTTTTTTTCAGCTTCCATGAAAAACAGATTTTTCCATCGACATAATTTTTCCCAGAAAAATACCAGGAAAAAATCTATTTATGCGCCGAATCGTTCTTTCTTTTTTTGGAAAATAACTTATACCTCCATCAAAAAACACGTCCAAAATGAATTTCTCGAAATTTCGACTAATTCAAAAATAAAATCATTCATAAACATTCAACTTTCCTACGAGTATCATTCATCTGCAGGTAAATTAACCCTATGCATTTATATCAACATACACCCATTAAACATCGACATTTCACTAAATACCATTCGACGATACGTTCAAAGAAAACCCGAAATCAGACGACGGTCGCGGCCGGCGACGCGACGATGAATTTAAACAAGCTCGTTTAGTCGCCTAAAACGAATTATTAGTGGTCCAAAAGTATACTGCACTGCACACAAGCGGAAGAATCATCACATGCGGTGGGAATTCAACATGGGTATAAAATCATACTTAAATGACTTTTACAAACGTGTCATCATACCCTTTTTAATTCTCTCGTTCGCAGATAATTGCAGGTTAAATGATACCTGGTAAAAGAAAATCACAGATTGACGTAAAATATTACGTGTTTAAAGAGATTTCTTTCCGCAGCATTCGTGACGTCCGGCGCACATCCTCTAGTCAATTTTTTTCTCCGTATTACAATGCCAGCCAGCATCAAATCACAAAATCCTTTACCTATAAACGAATACATTTAAAAAGTCCGCATGCACAAATACCTTACGTGCTTGTAACTAATACTTGAGTTAGCATTAGTCCACCCCTAATTAATTTGGAATATATGTATGAGCAGACGACGTACATGAAGATACAAAAGCTGCGGGCAATAAGATGTTTAAACATGGCACCGACGTGTAGTGTAACTATTTAGGTACTTCATTTGTAAACATTGAACAGATTTAAATGGCATTTGTCTCCGTGGTATTAATTTCATAGTTATTAAATCGACGTTTTGTGTTCAGCATATTGATCAGTTGTTATAGAAAATTCATCTTTAAAAGGTATTATTTAGAATGAATTAAGAGAGCAAATATTTCAATGCCTCGGGTTTCATTTTCTTCATTTAAAGCTCCTGTTGCCTGTTTTAGGTTAGGTCTACAGCAGGGTTCGGTAAATCATTTCGGATTTTAAATCCAAAATTTTTCCAAAATCCGAATTCAAATTTTAGATTTTAAATCCAATTTTTGAAAGAATTTTGGATTGTAGATTTTAAATCGCGAAATAAAAAAAAATGGAGTTTAAAGGATTTTCAAACCAGTCAACAAAATCCAAAATCCTTTTTCTCTTTTTTTCGTTGCTAAATAAGTAAGAAATAATTTCTATTTTACAGTCGTGTATTTAAAGGGGTTGGGTATCCACGGAGTTCGGACACCCCTTTGACGACTGAAAAGTTGGAAAAAATTATGGAATTCAGGCTTTTAAATTCCCTTTTCTGTAAACATTTTCCCCTCCCTTCACTTAGGCGCAATACATTCACTTATTTTAATAAAATAATGGGTAATTTAAAATATTTTAAAATTTATTAGGTATACCTACCAATTTTTAAAAATGTTACATGAAATTTCTTTTTTTTTCCGCAAAGACCCCCTCCTTCTTGATTTCCTGCCTGGCTACGCCCGTGACATTATACTAAGATATTCGCAATACTTTTTTTTCATTCTTATTAAACTAAATTACTCACTTCAAAATCAAGATTGGCTGCATCTAGTATCAGAACTTGGTAAAAGAAATGTAAAATGATTTTAGATTTTGGATTTTAAATCCAGCTTCAAGAACGATTTTAGATTTTGAATGATTTTAAATTCAGCTATGAAAAGGATTTTACATTTTGAATTTCAGATCTAAATATGACAAGGATTTCGGATTTTGATTCAAAATTTTTTTACTCCGGATTTTTCCTAACCCTGGTCTATAGGTATAACTAGAACAGATTGGTTCATAGGGATCATTTATCCTTGAGCACCAAATTTGTAATTATTTAGTGGAAGTTGGTCTTTATGGTCTAAAACTCCCGTCATAAAATTTTCAGCTCGATATCTCGACTCTAACCCTTTCTGGAGGGGTTAAATATAGATTTTCGTTAAAATTTCTATTTTTGGCAGTTTTCAATCAAATTTTTTTAAACTTGCAGGGATAGTAGACACTAGACAGTATCAAGGGTGATTTATAGAAATAAAAAAAAAGTCGAGCAATTTTTCAAGGTTAAATGGACATTTTAAGCTTTCTAATAGCCATTTTGGTAACCCCTTTCAGAGGTGCAATTCTGAAAAAAGTATAGGAAAAGGTACGAATACGAAATAGGGTACGAATAGGGGATTTTTAGACCATAAGGACTAACTTTCACTAAATAATCCCAAATTCGGTAACAACAAAAATTCTTTTTAGGAAAAAAAATGAGAATCAAAAAAATTTTTTAATTGAAAATATTATTTTACAAAAAGTAGGGAAATTCTACATTTTGTGCAAAAAAAATGAGAAAATTTCACGAGTTGAAAATTTTTGACTCCACCTGAGCCCTCTTCAAAGCCAATTTTGGTTCTTATCCGAGCTCAGAATGTCAGAAAAAATATAGTTCTCTGTGAAATGAATTTCAGCAATAATCTCACTCTCATCACCTATCTTCGGACCAATTTCCTCTTAAAATAAGGAATTCATTTGTTAGAGATTATATATTGGAATATTTTTTTCTAAATTTAAAAGTTGAGCTGTTTTGATTTTTGAATCTTTTCAGGCTCATTTTGAATTTTTCGAATAATTCTTTTCAATTTTTAAATCAGTTTCACTTCATTCAGACACCTAAAATTTCGGAGAGGAAGGAGGAGGGTGAAATTATCACATGAGGCCAGAGTAGAGTTTCGAAAAATTGCTGTTAGCTTAAAATGTCCATTTGACCTCGAAAAAATGCTCGAAATTTTTGTCAAAAAAGTCCATAAATTAATCTTAATACTGTTTAATATCCTTGCAGGTTTGAAAAAATCCGGTTAAACCCAGCCAAAGATATAAATTTTAACTAAAATCCACATTCAACTCCCTGCCCACAGAAGGGGTTACAGTCGAGATTTCGAGCTGAAAATTTTATCACGGGGGTTTTAGATCATAAGTACCAACTTCCATTGAATAATTTCAAATTCGATGCTCAGGGCCAAATCAGCCCTAAAATCCCAATTATGCTCCTTGGTATTGAAATAGGTATTCTTTTAAAAAATGTAGGAAATTCCCTGCATATGGTATTCTTTAGATAAACCATTTTGCATCCAATTAAAACAACAACGAATAACGCAACATTGGAATTAAAAACCATTCGCAATTATTTTCGACGACTTTCGCAGCATAAAATATTAGGTATACTAATTGTTATACCTAACTCTTAATCTAGCCGACGAAAAAGCGAATGAAAAATCATGATATAAAAGTATATGTAATTACGAAAAATTCATTATTAAACGCTCGTATTACGTCAAAAATATGAAAACATAATACCCATCCAGTATCCACCTGACCTTCTATACGATTACACTTTCGTAATATACGTGTAAATTGAAAATCAGTAAGTCACGTACCAATAAGATCAAATTTCTTACCGTATCTTATAATAACAGCTTTTAAAATAAAAGTGAGAAAGATAGAGAGAGCGAGGGGAGGATAAAAAACGAATTCGAAATCGATTACAGAATCGTGATATTCTTTTGATTTAAACGTGTACGCAAATTCGTTTTACAAGCAACGTGCTATTTAACGCGGCTCGATTCGATAATCGTGTTTTATTTTTTAATTCATAAATCAAAAAAGAACGAAAAAAAACGCGTGCTATGTTTCTTGTTGCTGTGGAAGGAAACGTACAAGAAAAACGAAAAAGGAAAACAAGCGGATAGATATAAATTTTAAAGATACACATGCAAACGAAATAATTTCGTTCTGTAGGCAGATTATTTCAAAGCCACCGTCAAATATGGGGGGCTTTTATAAATTGCTGTAGCGTGGTAACCTAGTTATATAGTGTAAAACAAAGCGCAAAGGTTCTTTACGCTGTGAACTTTAGCCTTTGTTTTATTTTCGTAACATTCAACCTATTATTTTACGTCAAAATTTTCCGCTTTTGTTTCATTGTTTTCAACTAGTAATTGAACTCGATGGTTATATTTATTCCGTCATTTTATTTTCCTTCGCGCTGTTGTCTGCAATTTTTATTATAATATTGCCGCAAAATATACAGATTGTTTGTCCCTCGTATGCGTATACGAATACGTAGTATATAAATAGAATAAGTTATCATTTTTTATGCTGAATATCTTTTTTCAGTTTTCTTTCCTTTTTTTTCCTCCCTTCTTTTTTTGAGCTTGAGTGAATTATTTTAGTTTAGGATAGATATCAACATTTACAGCAACTATGTAAGAAATATTCAAGGGTAAAAAATTTTAAATGAAGTACCATACATCAAAGGATAATATTCGAATCTAAATTGAAAGCTTTTTTGGCACCTCTTATGTCGACATTGAAAGTAATTAAATATTCAGATAACTTTATTTTTCATAGCAAATACGACACCAAATATATTTGTTGTTCACATCTTATCAATTTCGTTTCTCCTTCATTGTTCAAGGGAAACATGGAAAAAATAATATTTTTATGTTTTTAAAATTTTCTGTAAAGAGTTGAAACTTTTCTGACTTCATTATTTTTTTTTGCAATGAAATGGTCATACCTTACGCAGTACCTAATTGCATTTTTAAACAAAAATACTCTTAGATAGTTTCTCGAATTTCACCTATTTTTCAGGGGTAGAAGGTAAGTAGATACTTAAAAAATAATTTCATTCGCTTTTTTCAAATCTTCCCTAAAAAACTGAAAAAAAATATTTTCAATTTTTTTGAGTTGAAATGGTCGTAATAATGGTATTTTCATTCAAAAAAACCATCTAACCGTAATTTTTAAATTTTTCTGTAAAAAATGTTCAAAAATCATTTTTAGAACTTTTTTCATCGTAAAATAATCTTATTCTATGAAACAAACCAAAAATATGTGATTTTTTCGTAGGAATATTTTTTTCAACACCTAAAAATATGAGAAAATACCTGTTAAAAAAACAGCTACAGTTTGAACAAAAATAGAATGAAAATGCAAGGGGAAGGGGGTTTTGGTAATAAAATATTCCAATATTTTCATGTCTCGTGAAATGTCTAAAAATCAAATTTTGAAAAAATCCAAGTTTTTCCAAGTTCAAAAATCAACTGATAACTTTATAAAATTTTCCAAATCCAAAAAATCGTTTGAAATTTGAAAAAATGCTATGCTAATAAGGAAATCGATTGAGCCTAAACGAGGCGAGGACGAAAATTTTGGAAAAAAATGGCATTACCGGTCTGTTTATCTCGAAATATGTGAGTTTTAAAAATTTACCTGTTTTATCAAGATAACGTTTTTCATGGAGAAACATTGTAACTTTTTAGCAAACAAGGTGGCAAATATGATACGAGAAGACATTTTTTTGGTCAAACATCATGCTCAGTAATCTGTGACTTTTCACCATTACCATAGAACCTAGATGAATCCATATAATTAGATTTATCTAGGCCATTACCCATTTTTAATGATCACTTGGAAAAAAATCACATTTTTTGGTGCTTTCCAAGTTTTTGATATGGATATGTCTTATGGCTGAGGTCAATCCTACAAAATTTTGTAATTTTTTTTATCCATTTTTCGTGTCCGCAAAAACCGTCACGGAATTTCTTGAAAATAACTTTTAGGCATTTTGTCAGGCTTTTTTGGACTTGGAAAAATTTTCAGATTTCTATTGATTTTTTGAACTTAGAAAATTTCAAAGATAATGTTAACATGTCAGACTTTTTTGGAAATTAAAAATTTTTCAAATTTCAATTTATTAAGCTGACTTTCACGCATTTTGTCAGACTTTTTCGGACTTGAAAAATCTTTTAGAACTCAAATTAATTTTTGTACTTGGAAAATTCCAATTTTATGGACTTGAAAAAATTCCTTGACGATGAGTTTTAGACGTTTTACCAGACTTTTTTGGCATTTGAAAAATTTTCAGATTTCTATTGGCTTTTTGGACTTGGAAAATTTCAGAGATAATTTAAACTTTTAAACATTTCGTCAAAACAAATCAGATTTTTTGAACTTGGAAAACTGACTTTCAGACATTTTCTCAGACTTTTTTGGACATGGAAAACTCGGAAATAATTTCTGTATTTGAAAAAGTTCAACTGTATGGACTTGAAAAAGGGCCTTTCCTGGTAATAAGATGATGAAATCCGCACCCGAACCGATCGGGACAAAAATCACTCAAAATATTGGTATTAGTGTAAAACCACGCCAGAAAAATTTTTGACCCCTTACCTCCATCCTTTCAAGAGATATTGCACTTCAAATATCGAAAATTTAATATTTTTTATGCCTGGATGTGGTGGTCCAAAAATTTCGAATTTTTCACAGATTGTAGATACTATGTAGGGGTACATGTGAGAATTTTTTCGAAAAAATCCTCTGTATTTTCTGCTTTTTTGGGGGGTTGAAAATTTCAAAAATTCGCCAAGAAAAGGGGAAGAGAGAGCCGAAGATATTTTTTTTCTTAAATTTTGGTTTACCCTTAGGTATATTGTAAACCCTTTTTTGGATCCCAAAAGTAGGGGGAACATGGTCAAAAAAAGTGTAAACCAACAAAAAAACATGTTTTTTGTTGATTTTCTGTCATTGTAAGAGGTTCTTGATCAATATTTTATAACAAAATCGCAATTTTGCGAATATTAATTTTTCTATATAAAATTTCCCTACGTATTCGGTTTTGTCGATTTAGTTGCCCAAAGGGCTGAAAATTACGAAAAATTCTATGGACAAAAGTTGTTATTCATACGTTTTTCAAATGGAAATATGGATTTTCGTTGATAAATTCAGAAAAATGATGAAATACATTTTTCTATCACTAATAAACCCCCTCCCCCCCCATTTTTAAAAAGATAAAAAACATAAAAAACACAATTTTTCAAAAAGTTTTAAGCAAAATGGTCACAACGTAGGTAAATCCTGTTTTTAAGGGGGCGTTGAAAAATGGCTATTTTTGATATTTTTCATTTTTTTAGAAACACATCTATAAAAAATTTATCAAACTTCTATAACGTTATTCATAATTTTGGACCTCGTTACAATTCTTGGTAAGAACTTAAAAAAATTCATCACCATCCCTCCTCCTTAAAACTCCAATCCCTATCAATATAAGTTTCGCCTGCAAGACTAAAATATTCAACAATATGCTCTGTTAAGTTTTTAATTTTATATGTCGCGTGTATTAGTGACAAATACTGCCTCCAGGCAATATGGAAAAATAAAAATGGTAAGAATAAACAAACGATAATACATAGGTACTCTAAGTACATTTACATACCTATTTCGTACCCCTATCTACCCTCATTTGGCTAAAATTGATACACGTGGTATGTAAAAAACCAAACAATATATTCATCCAACCCTTAATTTCTAAATCGATTCAATCAACTTTTGAAATTATTTCGTGAAGCCATTTTAAAAAATAAATAGCCAGCTAATTTCGCTAAACACGAGTCTACCTACCGCATGCGAAAACAGTTCGTTCCACGAAATGGGAAAAAAGGGAAGAAAAAAAAACCAATTGAAAGAACAAGGCACTGAAAAATAAATACGCGTCAAGCGTGACAATCCGAGAAATAAATAACAAACAGAAAAGTTATTGACGAATTAACGAAATGTATTAAAAATTAAATCGTAATTTGGTTGCGAAAAACCCGACAACAAAAAGCTATAAAATCAAATCGAGATCCAATTACTTTTCAACTGTCCATTTTATTGCATAGTTGTCAATATTAGATGGGATACGTTTCGTTTTACTCGCCCTGATAAAAATAGAATAAAGTTTTCCATTTTTTTGTATACTTTGTGTTCCGGTGGGTTATATATTAACTGCGTATAGCGGAAAGTGGAAGCTTTTAAATTGAATAAGGTTAATTTTATTTCCTGGTAACCATTTCATCCCTTCCATGCGCTCCGATGGCGAAGTGTAAGTCTTTTTTTTGTTACATTGTTCAACAGTATACAGCAAGTTTTTCCCATATGCAACGCCCATGAAAATAGAAATATACCTGTGTAATTTTATTTGAACATGGATTTTTATAATAACAATTTCCTTTATCAGATTTCATTTTATGATAAATCCGTTTCCTCGATCATACGCACGTAGTTTGACCAAAATAATAATTGTAATAATAAACAATTTTGTAAAAAATATTCATCGGTGGAACGACTAAAAGACCATAAAAAATCAATCGATTTACATAGATACCAATCAAATATCGAACAATTTGCTTTTTCAAGTATACTCATTGATTACTCAAACAAATTGCCACAATACACTCGAATAGCCTACGAATGTGGATTTTCCTCGTATTCCTCAACTCGGTAAAATAATATTAACGTGCTCGAAATTGGCTTTTAACCCCTCGACTTTTTTCTCCGTTCTTTTTTTTTTGGTTACGTTATTGAAACAATTGAACAGCCCAACCAATCCCACCACTTACTGTACCACGATTTTCTCCATGTCTTATACCCGTTGAAACGTTACGAGTGGAGTTGATGTAGTATTTCTATACAGAAGCTACTGTACGTTAAACTCCCATAGGAATAGTTGTGTGCAACAATACCAGAAAATTACACAAGCGGATTATTTTCATTTTGAAACGTTGAGAATCGGTTTAAATAATTTCCACCAAACGAACGTTTTTCCTTTTTTATCGCCCCTATCAACTTTTTTAATACTTGAACGAGGAAAAAAACCCCTTTAAAATATTCAAAAACACCGAGTTCGATTTGAAACTAATTTTTAATAGTTGCACTATTTTAATTTTCACCGCATAGTCTATGGTGTGAACTATTTATCTACCAGTACGGGTCGTTGTATTGGTCATTGTTATGTATGCGTGTAAAATTACTACGTATATGGTATGCTATACCTACCTGAGCGAGATCAATTTTAATTTAACGTAATTTTTTTCCACTCGGAGAAAGAAAAATTAGGTCATCTTTTTCCGAATTGATAAAACGTGGTAATTTTTCTCATTTATATGT
This sequence comes from Pseudococcus longispinus, assembly GCA_900064475.1. Taxonomy (NCBI): domain Eukaryota; kingdom Metazoa; phylum Arthropoda; class Insecta; order Hemiptera; family Pseudococcidae; genus Pseudococcus; species Pseudococcus longispinus. The sequence goes on from FIZU01005091.1 coordinate 19,203, forward strand.
TCTAGTAGATATACGAAGTCTTATATAATTTTTTTCTCATAATAACACATCTTCAATTAACGAAATACGAAACGAATGAAATGTGAGGGAAATACGTCATTATATCTAAACTGAAATATATATTTTAATCAACTTTTTCATACTTTCTCTCAAATAAATTCCGAATATACGCCCATCGCAGAATTAATTTGCGAAAAAAAAACGAACAACAGTTACCTACATATGTATACTTTTTACCTACGTATAGGTAAGTATACTAACTAGGATCCTACAATATATAATTAATAACAATCTTCATTAATATATACGGCCTCATTAGTCAAGTACGTACTAAAATGACCAGAGTATTCTACTGGAATAATTATGTTGATTAGAAATCCATTTGTACGTACTTGACGATTTATCAATTCATATGTACCTACTTGAAATAATGACATCTCTTTTCGAAAATAAAATATCATCATAATATATTTGAAAATTTCAAAATATTCACGTTAAGAAGAGAAAATAACTCAAAATTGGATTCTCATTTCAAAACAGTCAATAGATATTCATCGGAAACATAAGCACATATAAAAAGCAAAGTATAATTTTATTGAAATGAAGAAAATTTTACTTATCTACTGTTCACATATGAAGGGTTTAATTTTTCGAAAATGGATTTTGGTATTGTTTGATTTGTTTTGAGAAGAGGATTAAATAACGAAAAATAGGCAGAATAAAAAAAAACTTTAATGCAACAGATGCGTTAGAAAATCTGATTTTTTCCCTGTAAATTTCATAATAAGTCTTCAACAATCAAAAAAATTTACCTTCAGAGGAATATTTAAAGCGAAATTGAAATTTTGAAAAAAAATCAAACTGTCGTCGCGAATATCTTAAAACCCGGTTCACAAAAATGAAAACTGTATATGACCTTTTTTATCCATCTTTTCAAATGCTATTAAAAAGGTTATGTGCGATTTTCACGTAACTGCAATATCCAAGGCGCTAGAGGGATTTGAAAATT
>FIZU01005096.1:0-13683 GCA_900064475.1 Pseudococcus longispinus
TTCAAATGGTTTGTAAAATGAACCAAGATACTGATTGAGTAAAAATATAACATCGGTGTAAGTAAAGTAGGTATTTAAGTACAGAAACTTCAAGAATCAAGACTGTTCAAAAAAACTGAAGAAAAGGGGTTTTGAGTTCCTAGGGTGATGGGAAACAATTCGAGTAAAAAACTTGTTGAATACATTTTTGAACAGATGGTATAACTAAAAATTACAGTAGCTCTTTCAAAAATGAAAATAGGTTAAAAACGTATACCACAATTTTTTTACAAAAATTATTTCTCACCACTCTATTTTTATAGGTGGTTAAAATTTATATTTTTGGCAAATTAAAAAAAAAGTGAAATTCAATATTCTTTCGGATGTTGTTGGTTGCCTACCATCAACAGCTGCATGGTGGGACCAGGTATAGGAGACTGAGACTCCCTGCAGGATATGCTACAAGTTGGTACCCAGGCCATCCACCTTCAAGCTCAATCACAATCAGGTGAGTTGAACTTGCACAATGAAACAATCACAAGAAAAATTTGCATTAAAACGATAAATGTAATGTATAAAAATTCCAACTTACACATTTATATTACATATCATCATATACAACAGTACAACACATCTATGTATGATCAACACAACAAACAAACGAACGGAAATGGGTATATAAGGTGAGAAGGAGAAGAAAGAGAGTAAAAGGGTGAAAAAAGTAAAACAATATCCACTTATGGACGGTATCCCAGTAACGTAAAAAGGCTCAGATGTGATTAACCGCGTTTACACGGGATGGTATTTTTTTTATAATACACAATAAAATATTAATAAATACGAGAGACAAATGACAATTCGTATGTAGATGTAAAAATAATTAATTAAAGTATATAATCGCGATAAAAATATCAAAATCGAAGCGTAAACTCCTCATTGGTTGGAGATGCGGACTTCGTAGTACGAATACAATACGTAATAGTTTCAAACATGGTAATACGTAGATGATAATGGTAACCTACACGTGTTTTTAAGTTTTGTTCCTTTACAGTATCACAGTCGATTTTGGAATCGTTAAGTCTATGTGAACACCGTATGAGCGTACATAAATATGACGATAAATTAGGGGAAAAAATTAATAAAAAGATACCTTATATAAATAACGACAATTATCGGTTATCACCTTGTACGTATAATAACAAAATAAAGACGACAAAAAATATATAATGAAACAGAAAACAGAACAAAAAAAACGAAACACATTGTACGTATTAAGCCGGGCAACATTTCAAATAAGACTCTTTTTTTGGTTCTTGTTCTTCGAGCACAACGACAATGTTGTCTTGATTCGCATCATTATTCATACTCTTGCCATTTTCGTCTTCCAGATCAATGCACGTCGTGCGGACGAAATTCGAACGTCTTTCTTTGGCCTTCAGTTTGCTCGTGGTGGCCGCAGAGTTGAGCACAGCTTTGGTTTGATTATCGATGGTTTCCGAGATAGTATAAGGTTTGGCGATTTTATCGTTTAAATCACATAGCACGTCTTCGGCTTCGGCATCCAAATCGGATTGTTCAGAATCGCTGTCTTCGCAGATCAATCTAGCTTGGTCCATTTCATCCACGCTCAAACTAATCCTCGATAGTTTCGCTGCGCAAGACTCCTCACCAAATTCTTCACTTTCGAAAGAATCGATCGAAGATTGGAAATCATAATCAAACGATTCGTTAAAAAGTGTTTCTTGACTCCCTTGGCCATTTTCTTGAGCGATTTCGTAGATGAATGTGTCTGTTTCCAGGCTGGAGTTCTGGTCAGCAGTCAAGTAGCATGATAGATCCGACATGGTTGCTTGGTCCGGTGTAACGCATAAGGATTGCGTGTCAGGTGCAGTTATAAAGGATACATCTTGATCAGGTGTAGCATAATGGGAAGCGTTGTCCGAAGAAGTCTTCATTGATACCTCTAACGTATCGAGATCCGTCGAAGACACGTCGAATGAATTGAGCGAGATTTGTGGTATGGCTGTCGATTTGCTGGTCGTCTGGTTCCATAGGAATTTCTTCCTACGCAGAGAAAGTCGATTTTCCAAACTGGTCTCGGTTGGTAGAGAATCGACCACATCCAGGCTACTCTGATGCCTAAGCTCGGATTGTTTGAAGTAAGAATCTAGTTCGTTAACGTAACGTATGAAACCTTCGTCGTACATTGATAAAGGTGGATTTGTCTTTCTCGAATAAGCCTTCAATAATTTCCTCGTTTTCAGTTTCTCGTTGGATAATGATTTAGTCCCAGGAGTTAGTACAGTCTGGTTACGTTGCAAAGTACGTATGGGTTTATCAGACTTGGTTAGTTTATCTATGGTGAAACATCTGCCAGTGGTGGATAGCAGATTGGGACGTGGAAACGAGATCAAAGATGAAGGGCTGTCGGTAATGTCGAACTTTTTCGTTACTACGTATTTGCCCGGAGATGGTACAGGGGCTTCGGCGATTAGGGGTTTGATGGGGCCAGCTGACGAATCAAAGTCACCTGTGGTGGTTTCGTCTTCTGGAGTGAGGGGTAGGTTTTTGCCGCGACCGACTTGTGAGAACCATTGGTTCTGTATCTCACATTCTCATTTTTTCTCTTTCAAGTCTTTATCCAAATAGTGCAGGACGTAGTGCAGTACCAGGTCGTAGCAGTATTTGTATTCCGTCTGTGGGCAAAGAAAAACATTTTGGTGGTGAGTGAATAAAGTTGATGATGTTGATAAAGTTCATCGCCTATTGTTGGAATACTTGAGTGGATGGGGAGAAGAGCACTGAGGTGGGTTGTCTGATTTTGTCCCTTAAAATCTTTAGGTGGGCAAAAATGCATACACTGGTGTAATTTGAGTAGCAGCATCACAGATTTGAAGGAGATGTACTACTTTTGGTACATCCTGTATGTAAATGTATACCTAAAATCTTTAGGAGGCAAAAATGCATACACCGATGTAGTTTGGGTAGCAGCATTACTGATTTGAAGGAGATGCACTACTTTTGGAACACCCTGTATGTAAATGTGTACCCAACAATAGAATATGAATGCATGTCTGTCTTAAACATGGCCATCAACGTGTTCTATCATCTAAAAGTAATCCTAAATCATCCTTGTGTCAAATTCATTTTTCAAAATATCAATTTTTTCATGAAAAATGTTGAACTGTTTCTTTTTTCATCCAACAAGTATCTAAGAAACCTCATCAGAATAGCCCATCAATCAACTCACCATATTTTCAATGAGCTGAGGCCTATGTCTTCGCACGGTTTTGACAGCTTGAAAAATATCAACTTCGCCATGTTGAATGACCTGTTCGATACAAGCATTTGCAGCACAGTACACCCCACACCTTCCTCTGCCATCGCTGAAATCACACAGAAACGTCACATTAAAACAAAAAAATGTACTTTTTATATGATCTTCAATAGAAAATAAATTTCAATAAATTTTGTCAACTCACTGCGAAACAACCACCACCGGTCCGTAATCGGTTCGTTGTCGCCATCGTTCCACCATATTCATCAATTCGACCAAAGAATTAGTAGACGTCGGTACTCGATGACCCATCGGCCAACAAGTCAACTGGAACAACTGAACGGTTCTCGGGGGAGCTTTGACTCCGGCCATTAATTCGGTCAACGATACGATCTGTATAAGGAAACGAAAAACCATTATGAGAACTTGACAAAATCCACGATACCATAAACGGAATAATTATGTATAATGCGACACCCCACAGAAGAGGTGAATAAATGCCACATAAAGCGACACCGTTATAGGTAAGCGGAATTATTCGCGTCGCAGACCACTACAGCGAAACAAACTTGCCATCAGTATCAAAGAGTGCATCTTTTTTTTTTTCATAAAATCGTACACGTTTTTCCAACACTTGAAAAATAAAAGGTAAAAAAATGAAATAGAGTTTTCAGCTCAAAGTGCCTCTCGATGCGTTAAGTTTCGCGTTGCGTTATGATACGAATGAAGCTCTTGCACACGTCAGAAGTCTGTTGCGCTATACGCAATAGTACTTCTGAAGTCTTGGGGATTTTTTTTTTTTCTTTTCAAACGAGCTGAGAAAATGGTTCGTTTATAGCGTTAGAGCGTGCGGTTAATATGACCAAAATTCAGAATAAAAAAGTACGCAGACATACTTTGTGTTATTACCGCATCAGCAAAGAGTTTTATCTACAAAGAGCCTTACTTTTCTATTTTTGTCTAAGCCTTGTACAGATTTCCTGTGTAAAATTTCACTATCCTGCGTCAATAGAACATGCAATAGGCAAAAAAAAGCGAATTATTTACAAACATTCGACATGCATTAGCCTACCAAAACAATTAAAACTACCTAAGGCCAGACTGCACCTTCTCATCGTTATTACCACCTAAATTGTAACAGATTTAACAGAATGAATTCGTGTTTTACAGTGGAATATTTCGAACTCACAGGGACAAAATTTGACTGTTTTCCTCATCTATTTTTCATTAATAAAAAAATCCAGTGCAGGACCAGTTAATATGGAAATAAAAAAGTCCCCTGTCTGACATAATGTCTGACGTTATTTAGTTGAGAGTTCAAAAAGTCAGACACAATGTTATCATGTCTCGTGAAATGTGTAAAAGTCAAATTTTGAAACAACCTAAATTTTTTCAACCGTGATAAAATTTTACAAAATCGAAAAAGTCAGAATTTCTGAAATTTTCGAGGTCCAAAACATCGTTTGAAATCGGAAAAAATTTTCAAGTCCAGAAAGTCAGTGAAAATCTGAAAATTTTTCCAAGTCCAAAAAAGTCTGACAAAATGTCTAAAAATCAGCAATTCTGTCCTTTTTTTGCAAAAAACATTCACAAAATAGGTAGGTGCCTACTGATATTTTTGGAGTTCAAATACGAAAAAATATTTTTGGAAAATTAGAAAATACCAATCAGGGGAAACATCGAAACAATGTAAAAAATTATCACTTTTGTCCCATCTTTCATTTTGAGATTGAAGATTGGGTACTGACTTTTTTAGGACCCTAATACGGTATAATAAAAGTTACGAAAAATTGAAAAAAAAATATAATGAACGGAACAAAAACTGAGTAGGTAGGTACCCAATTTGAATTCCAACTTTGAATTTTGTTCTTGATAAATCTTTCATCGATTTTCGTCCCATTATTTATTTTTAGACATTATTTTGACACCAAAAATTAGTCGTATCAACTTTTTAGGACCCTAATTTTACATAGAAAAATCACTAAAAATTCAAAAAAAAATGTGCTCAATCAACGAGACAAAGAATAAAAAATTTGAATTTCAATCATTTGTTTTGTTGGTAATAAATGTTCTATCCAGTTTGGTCCTAAGTTAAACTTTTAGACTTTTTTTGACATAAAAAATCAGTCATATTGATTTTTTAGGGTCTTGATCAAAAATTTCAAAAAATGCAAGTAATTTCAAACATTTGTGCGTTGAATTTTAATGTCATTAGATGGTTTATCAATTTTAGCCCCTTTTTTCCATTTTTAGACCTTGTTTTGACATCAAAAATCATACCTTATGACTTTTTTAGGGTCCCAATCATAAAATTGTTGTGAAAAACCATACGAACGTTAAGTTTTATTTGCATTAAATGGTTCATTGATTGTAGACCCTTTTTTCTTTATTTTGACATAAAAAATCAAAAATCAGACTTAATGACTTTTTTATGGTCCCAATTGAAAAATTGTAATGAACAGAATAAAAACTATCAAAATTCAATTTCAACCTTTTGAAAGTTGAGTTTTATTGACATTAAATGGTTCATGGATTGTAGTCCTTTTTTCCATTTTTACATCTTATTTTGACATCAAAAATCAGATTTGATGATTTTTTAGACCCAAATTAAAAAATGACTTTAAAAACTATAAATTTCAATTCTAATCATCCGAACGTTGGATCTTATTGGTATTGAATGGTTTATCGCTTTTAGCCCCTTTTTCCATTTTTAAACCTTGCTTTGAAATCAAAAATCAAAAATTAGACTTAATGACTTTTTTAGGGTCCTAATGATAAAAGTGTAGTGGAAAGAATAAAAACTAAGTAAATTTGAATTCCAACCATACGAACGTTGAGTTTTATTTGCATTAAATAGTTCATAGATTGTAGACCATATTTTCTTCATTTTGGCATAAAAAATCAAAAATCAGACTTAATGACTTTTTTAGGCTCCCAATCGAAAAATTGTAATGAACAGAATAAAAATTATAAATTTCAATTTTAATCATTCGTACGTTGAATTTTATTGGCATTAAATGGTTTATCGATTTTAGCCTTTAAAAAATATTTTTAGACTTTGTTTTCACATCAAAAATCAGACTTGATGACTTTTTTATGGCCCCATTCAAAAAATTGTATTGGACAGAATAAAAACTATAAATTTAAATTCTAATCATTCGTACGTTGAATTTTATTGACATTAAATTGTTTTTCGATTTTAGCCCCCCTTTTTTTTAGACTTTGTTTTGACATCAAAAATTAGTCTTGATAATTTTTTTAGGGCCCTGATAAAAAAAATTGTCATGAACAGAATAAAAACTATAAATTTTCAATTTAAATAATTTGTATCATAGGTTAACTTTAATTCACTGTAAATAAGCTATGAGTATTTAAAGGGAAAGGTGGGGGGGGGGGGGGTCCAAAACTGAATTCGATGAATAAAATCTCCTAATTATGCATCTAGGAAATAGAAAAAAACAATTTATTTAGAGGAGATTTTTAATGTATAACAGTTGTATTTTAGGGCCCTAATTTCGACAAGACAAATTATAAAAGTGTGAAGAATTAATCAAATATTTCTGGGGTCCTATTTTTTCAGAAAAAGGGGTCCAAAAAACTTTAAGATGTGTTTTTTAATTATATTTATGTATGTACATATATTCTAATAATTTTGGGATTTTCAGTCCATTTGACGTTTTTGGACCTTAAAAAATTTTACTACAAAAAATTTCAGGAAAATTTTTAGGGTCCAAATTCAAGAAAAAAAAATTCAATTATGAAAAATTGAAAAATTCTCACAAAATTAAACTTTTTGACCAAAGGATACCACAACCTTATCAATTTTGATCAACGATTTTCCTACCCAAATGTCTCACACGTTATGGGGCATCCAAAATGTACCCTAAAATCTCGTGAATCGAGTCAATCCGTCCCTGCGAGTTCGCAACGTTCCCTTGTTAGGCTAAAATTGGAATTAAACGTACACACACGCAGGTCCTAAGGTACCTACGTTGAAAAAAATATGGTGCAGTTTGCACGAATGTAAGATTGGCAAGCGATCAAAAAATGGATTAGACAAAACTCTACTTCACTTTCTTATGTACCAGTGTACCTACGAATATTTTATCGTTTTATATTTAACTTTTAACCATCGCTATAGGGGACTGCAAAATAGACAGAAAGAAATAAGTAGTTAATCGTTTCATATCCAAAGTCCAATACATACAACAACTTTCTACCCAAACATTACCGACTACTAAAGTAAGTATAAAGGTAGATAATACTGCAACTTTAATAAAAATAAATAAATAAGTACACTAAACCGCATCTATATAAAGCTTTCCATCTACGTACAAAAAAAAAAATAAAGAAAAAAAACCACCAAGAAAGCCATATCTATATAGGAAATTTTCAAATATTAAAACAGCAAGAGTAGGTAATTTTAAACGACAAAAAAGGTAGAAACTAAGGGGAATAAATGACTGAAGCTCTCTACGAGTTAATGTGTTATTTTTCTTTTTCTAAAAGCATACGTACTTTTTTATTAATACGAAACAGCCAGGTTTTTATATTGCTGTAATGATTATGCGATATATGATCTATCGTGAATACTGGACCGTATTTTTTCGAATGTCTTCCTTCCGGCCAAAATGGAGGGTATTGTTGCTGAAATCATAAAAAAACCATATTTCTTATTTCGTTCTCTCGTACGTTTCCCTTATTCTTGGCGAAATTTTCGAGCGAGAAAAAACCCTACTCTACGAAACGAGATACAATCGCAGCCCATTTTTTCTACTTTATTTAAAAAGAAGCAACGAGCAGGCTGTAAAGATGACGAGTTTTTATTGATAATAGGCACCGACATGTCGATAAGGAAGTGAAAATTATTTTTCAGCTACGAAAACTTTTCGCTTCTTCGCGTATTCGATTATATAATTAGGTTTACTTTTTATATTAAAACAGCCGAGCAGTGGAGTTTTTCAAAATTTTATACTCGGTACGTATTTAGTCGATTCATCGTTTTGCTAATTTGTTTTGTCGTTTGTACAATAACATTGTTATTAAAAACAGGGTCCGAATTAAATTACGAGGACTCGAATGCGAGGATAATTTTTGCGAGTTGCAAATTAACCCGAGCTGCAGAATGAGAAATCCCGGCGAAATATTTCTTTTTAATAATTTTACATAGATAATTGGGAATTTAAACAGTAGCATTAGTTAAGTGTTGAAAGGTGTCAGGGTAATTTGCAAAATTTTTCATGTCGAGTTAATCCGAGCTTTTAACTGATTAGAAGTGTAGTCAAGTTCCAATGGAAAGGGAGGGTGGAGGGAGATTAATCCATGGCTTGACCTATAAATTGGTACATAGGTATAAAGTTAATTTTCAAGTTAGGAAAATTAAATTTCAAGTCGAATTTTTTTTAAAGCAATTGCCTAATTTTTTGAAAAAAAGTTGAAAACTAAAAAAATCTATTCCAAGTATAATTTACCTAAAAAAACCACAAATTAATGATATGAAAAATCAAAATTCATCCAAACTAGGCATTTTGTATTGATAACAGACGTGAGCATACCCTTAAATTATTTATTTATTTATTTATTTATTTATTGTTTACATATTTTTGTTTGCCATTTCAACAGAAGGTTTGAAAATTATGAAGCAAAATTCTCCTGAAAAGTGGGATAAAGGTGCAAAACTGAGAACTATATCAAATGGTACTTCCCGAGAAAACACATTTACTTAGGCCGTATCCCCTCATTTTCAAAATTTTCTTGTAAAATTTTCAATATCTTGTCAAAATTTTCGTTTTTATAAACATTCCTATTTTTGCCAAAATTTCAAATTCTGACAAAAATTTCCAGTTGTTGAAATTTTAATTTGTTAAAATTTATATTTTCGTTAGAAAGATAAAATTCTGTGAAATTTTTAAAATTTTGCCAGAATTTTGATTTATGTCAAAATTTTAATTTCCAACAAAATTTCAAATTCAGTAAAATTTTCAATGTTTTGTCAAAATTTTGATTTTTATCAAAATTTCGATTTCTAAACAATTCAAATTCTGTAAAATTTTCAAAAATTTGTTAAAATTTCAATGAATGTAAAAATTTAAATTTCTGTCAAAATGCCAAATTCTGTGAAATTTTTTAAATTTTGTCAGAATTTCGATTCTTGTCAAAATTTTAATTTCCCACAAAATTTCAAATTCAGTAAAATTTCCAATGTTTTGCCAAAATTTTGATTCTAATTAAAATTTTGATTTCTAAAAAATTATAATTCTGTAAAATTTTCAAAAAATTGTCAAAATTTTAACGAATGTAAAAATTTAAATTTTTGTCAAAATACCAAATTCTGTGATATCTTTAATATTTTTTCAGAATTTTGATTCTTATCAAAATTCTGATTTCAAAAAAAGTTAAAATTCTGTAAAATTTTCAATTTTGTCAGAATATTGATTTGTAAAAATTTAAAATTCATTAAAATTTTAAAATTCCGTAAAATATTCAACGTTTTCTCAAAATGTAAATTTCTGTCAGAATGTCAAATTATGTGAAATTTTTACTGTTTTGTTCAAACTTGAGTTTTTGCGAACATTTCAATTGTTATCAAAAACTTGTTCTTTGTCCAAATTGTGATCGGTACAAATTTAAATTCACGTCAAAATGCCAAATATTGTGATTTTTTAAATATTTTGTTTAAATTTTGAATCTTTTTGTCAAAATTTCAATTTCCAAGAAAATTTCAAATTCAGTAAAATTTCCAATGTTTTGTCAAAATTTCGATTTTTGTCAAAATGCCAATTTGTGAAAATTGTTTAATTTTGCAAAAATGTAAAATTCTGTTAAATATCCAATTTTATGTCAAAATTTTAATTTCTATCGAAATGTCAAATTTTATGTTTCATTGTTTCGAGAATTTCAATGAACGTAATTTTGTCAAAATGTCAAATAATGTAAAATTTTCAATATATTCTCAAAATTTTGGTTCTTATCAAAATTTCGATTTCTAAAAAAATTCACATTTTGTAAAATTTTTAATGTTTTGCCAAAATTTTGATTTCTGTCAGAATACCGATTTGTAAAAATTTCAAATTTTGTCAAATTTTAAAATTCTATGAAATATTCAATGTTTTTTCAAAATTTAAATTTCTTCAACAGCTTGATTTTTATCAAAATTTTGATCTTGTAATAATTTCAATTCATGCCAAAATGACTAATTTTGTGAAATTCTCATGTTCCGTCAGAATAAAAGTTTTACATACTTTCTTTCAACTTTCAAGATTTCAATTTCTTTCATCGTGTCAAATCCGATTAAAATTTTTTTGTTTTGTCAAAATTTCTATTCATGTAAAGATTTTAATTTTTGTTGAAATTTTTGTTTTCTTGTCACAATTGCAATTTATAAAATTTTCAAATTTTGTAAAAATGTAAAATTGTGTGAAATATTTAATGTATCGTCAATAATTCTAGTTATGATCAAAATTTCAATTTCTGTCAAAATGTCAAATTCCTTGAAATTCCCATGTTTTGTCAGAATTTCAATTTGTTTTTTTGTCAAAATGTCTAATTCTGTAAAAAAAATTTTCTGGTCTAAATTTCAAATTTTGTCAGAAAAAATTGTCAATTGTTTTCAAGGTTTAAATCTCAGTCAAAGTATCAAATTATAGGAAAATTTTAATGTTTTGTCAAAATTTATTGTTAAAATTTCAATGTGTTAAAATTGACATTTTTCTCAAAATGCCAAATTCCGTGAAATTTTCATGTTTTGTCAGAATATAATTTTTTTTAAGATTTCAATTTCAGTCAGAGTGTAAAATTTCATAAAAAATTTTAATTCGTGTGAAGATTAAAATTTTTGTCAACATTTGGTGTTTGGTCTGAACTCGATTTGTCAAAATTTCAAATTCTGTAAGATTTGCAAAATTTAGTGAAATATTCAATGTTTTGTAAACATTTCAATTACTGTCAAAATGTCAAATTTTGTGAAATTCAATGAAATATTTAATGTTTTGTCAAAATTTCAATTTCTGCCAAAATGTCGAATTTTGTGAGATTTTCATGTTTTATCATCAGAATTTGAATTTGTTACAATTTCGTTCGAAATGACTAATTTTGTGAAATTTTTGCATTTTGTCAAAATTTCAATTCACATCTCACAATTTCAATTTTTTGCCAAAATGTCAAATTCTGTGAAATTTTTGAGTTTTTCCAGAATAAAAGTTTCAATTTCTGTCAAGATATCAATTTCTGTAAAGTGTCAAATTTTACAAAAATTTCAAAGTTATGTAAAAATTTAGATTCTTGTGAAAATTTTGTTGTTTTGTCTGAATTTTGTTTCTTGCCAAAATTTCAATTTTTAATGTTTTATTGAAATTTTAATTTTTGCCAATATTTCAATTTTTGTCAAAAACTTGATTTTTGTCAGAATTTTGATTTTTGTCAAAATATCAGATTTTGTAAAATTTTTAATATTTTGTCGAAATTCTAATTTTTGTAATTGTTTGAATTTCAAAAACAATTGGAGATGGTTAAAGACTTGAGTCAGAGGGCGAATTTTTACAACATATTTTGAAGTTTAACCAAAAGTAAAATATTTTTAATAATTATCAGAAGTTGGATGTGCAAACAAAGTGAAAAATCATCCCATTCATTTTCGTGCATAATTAACAAACTTTTATCATCTTAGTACCTACCTACCTATAAATTTTAATAAGTGTAGTAGGTACTTGCCTACTTGGTCCTAACTTGAGTAATCAATTCAAGGATTTCTGGGCTAATCTCAGTGCAAAAAATTTTAAATTTAGAAAAGAAATTGGCTCATTATTTTTGTTATTTCAGCAAAATGAAAAATATTTCATCCTCGATCAAAATAAATACCCATATACCGAGTTATTAATTATAAAGAAAATAATCTTCGCCGATTACCAGTTACCACGGTTAGTCTAATCGTTATTCGTAATATTTATAAGTACATTCGGTACCTATCTCGGCACCGGGAAGATTATTTAAGATGGATTCGTGCCATTAAAACGACACGACGACCGACCGATATTCACTAGATTATATTTTTAATCTGGGCCCGAAAACTTCGACGATATTAAATATTTGGAAACTCGAAAACGACCATCCGACAAACAAATTCCGCCTAGGTAATTTCTCGGAATTAAAATTTATTTCGATGGCCACCTGGGATCCGGTGAAAATTTCGCAACCGAAACGTTCGCGTTCTCGTTGGTAGGTAATTGATGATAAATTCAAATTCGCTCCGCAGTGTAGTTATTCGTAGTTTTGAAATTCAAACCGAGATTCATACTTATTTTGGAAAACCACGAATGTTGGCTGGGGTCGAGTTCCGAGGGGGTTGGAAAAAAGAGCAGCCAAGTTGAGATTAACCGTACTCGAAGTTATAAAGCTCTTTATGTTTGCGAAATATATTTCATAAAAGGAGTCAACCTCATCACTTCACGTTACAGCGCGCCTGTTAAAAGCGTAGAAATCTAATTACCAAGTTTTAAATACTTGGTAACTTGGCTTTACATACGCAAGTGTATATAAAATAGTTATTAAACACTTTATAATACCGAATCTTTTGGCGGTAAACATAAAACAACGACGGCTGAACATTCGTAGTCGTATACCAGAGACCAGAACTCTCCTGGAGTATGTTTCAGAGGCCATTCGGTCACGATGTATTCGCGAGGTTTCGTGTAACCCTGTGAAAGAAAAGAAAAAAATTATTAATTTTATATTTTAAAAAACTATTACGCGGGAACTGCATCAAAAAAGCTGATTTTCTACACAATCACAAAATTTTACTTTAAAAAAAACAAAACAATTTTGCAATGTTGTTACCTATTAAAAGTAAGTATGTAGTTGAATGGACATTGCAAAAGTTTTAAATCTAATTTTGTTAAGCATTTATTTTTTAATTCATGAAATGATTTTGAAATTTTCCATCACGTTTATCTTGAGAAGTGGTCCATAAAAAAGAAAATTGTATATAATTTTTTTTGTGGGCCTTTTTAAGTACTATTAAAAAGATTATTTACATATTTCACGTAACTGCTTTATTTTAAGTGCTAAAGGCTTTTGAAAATTTCAATCGTAAATAACTCGAGAACTGGTTCATAAAAAAAAATTGTATGTAGTCTTTTTTGTGGGCCTTTTTAAGTACTATTAAAAAGATGATTTACATATTTCACGTAACTGCTTTATTTTAAGTGCTAGAGGCTTATGAAAATTTCAATCGTAAATAACTCGAGAACCGGTTCACAAAAATGAAAATTGTATATGACATTTTTTGAGCATCTTTTTATGTACTACAAAACAAGTCATTTACATATTTCACGTAACTGCTTTATTCTAAGTGCTAGAGGCTTTTGAAAATTTCAATTACGAATAACTCGAGAACCGGTTCATAAAAATGAAAATTGTATATAACATTTTTT
>FIZU01005102.1:0-14257 GCA_900064475.1 Pseudococcus longispinus
CCAAATTTCAAAAAATTCTGACAGTTTGTCTTTGGGGGGGGGGGGGTGTATTTTTTTCGCAAAATAATCCAAGGGATTAATTCAAACCCACAATGAAATGATTTGAAAGCTCAGTTCTAAAAAATTTTTACTGAGCCCCCCTCCACCCCATTGATCAATATGATGATAGACTCTTACGAAACACGTGATAATCAACGTACCCGAATCTTCCACTATCCTCATGGTTGGTTTTTTTCTTACGATTACATCCTCCTCATCTTCTTCTTCTTTATCTGACGTATCATCCTGTCCACTCTGTGACTCTCTGTATCAAAAAGAAAAAAAACGTAACTCGAATGAAATTAAAAATCAATGAATACGAAGTTTCAAAGTGCAAATGTGGTTTTTAGTCTCTCAATATGGAGAGGTAAATTAATGGTAAAGGAAATTCGTTAGTTTGGCAGAAACAACTGCGTTTAAACGGTGTGGCATGACGAATGATAGTAATTATTGTATGGTTTGCATTGTTTGGCGAAGACCTGCGTTGAAATAACGTTATTTTAACATTTTTCAGCCGAACACGAAGGTGACAGCAACAAGTCGAAGCCATGAAACTTTTTTCAGCGTCGGTTCTCCTGCTCTTCGCTATTTTACGAGTAAGCATGAAAAATGTAGTAATTATTTTGAAGAATATTATATAGGTACTTGATCTAAGTACACACAGATACGAATAAAATGATGATATTCCAGGAAACTCAGTGCGGTCTGCAATTACCAGGCTTTCCGAATATTGATCTAGGCAGTCTAACCAACCTAAGCGTGTCAGCGGTGAGTTCCATTTGGAACAAACCTGCCTCAGAAGCTGCAGATACGGTAAGTGATCCTAAATACATTATTGGGGGTTGACCGAATACTCGCAAATAATGATTTAATAGAATGCCAAGGGTGATACCACCGAAGGAGGAAAAGTGGGCCCGGTCCAAAAAGAAACATTCACGATGAAAGAACGATTTCAAAACCTGCTAACCTCCCATTTGCCACAAGTTTCCGACGAATTACAATTGCAATTTTTAATGGCCCTCAGAGTAATCGTCGGTAGTAGTTTCCCTCTGGCTGGAGTGCTCGTAACTCCTTTGATTGACGACATTATCGAAAAGTACAAGGCGAAGGTGCCGAACAGCGAAGTGCTCTTGAGTCCAGATACCACAGATGCGTTGATATTCAAATTAATGTCGCAGAAAGTCGACGAAAAGAATGTGAACGAGTTTGTACAAATTGGATCCGGTAGTTATCTGGTGAAAGATGTGACTTCCAAGTTTGTGAAATCGTTTCAACAGGTGGCTGATAATTATATCGAGAATTATTTGCGAGATATTAAAGATAAGGTTGAGAAGAAGCTTACTACGTGATGACGAATATATGTGGTGAAATTGTTTACGCGTTATTAATTTTGTTTTTTTTTCGAGGTAAAAAGACGTAGGTTTCATGAGGATAAATGGGGGGGGGGGGGGGGGGGGTCAATTGGGCTGAAATTTGGTCATGAATTTTGTTTAAAAAAATGAAAGAAAAAATGGAGATTTTTGATATCGATTAAAAATCTCAATTTGGAATTTTTTTTCGAAAAGTTTAATTTTTCAAGTCCACAAAATCGTGATATTTGAAATTTTCTTGAAATTTTCCAAGTCCAAAAAGTCATTTGAATTTTGAAAAAAAATTTTAGCCCAAAAAAGTCTGACGAAATATCCAAAAGTGATCGTAACTGATTTTTTGTAATTGAATTTCATAATGGAATTTTTTCGAAAAATTTTCAAAATCCAAAAAGTCAGTAGAAATCTGAAAATTTTCCCAAACCCAAAAAATTTCGAAAAAATGTCTAAATTCAACCCTAGGTAAAAAAGCTGGCTGACAAAATACCTGATTTAAATTTTCTTGAAATTTTTCAAGTCAAAAAAATTGAAAATTTTCAAGGTCAAAAATTATAATTTTATTTCTTTAAAATTTTCCAAATCCAAAAAAGCCTGAAAAAATGTCTGAAAATCAGCGTAATATCTGAAATTTTCTAAATCAAGAATATCTGCGTGACAAAATATCAGAAAATTACCCTGATTTTTAAAATTTTCTCAATTCAAAAAGTCTCAATTATTTGTCTGACATAATGTCTAAAAGTCAGCAAGTTCAAAAAAGTCTCACAAAATGTCTAAAAGTCAGTATTAGGTAAAAAGCTGTTTGACAAAATGACAGATTTGAACTTTCTTGAAATTTTTCAAGTCCATAAAGTTGAAATTTTCCAAGCCCAAAAATTAATTTGAGTTTTTAAATATTTTCCAAGTTCAAAAAAGTCTGACAAAATGTCTGAAAGTCAATTTTTCAAGTTGAAAAAAATTTAAATTGTTTGTCTGACAAAATGTCTACAAGTCAGCATTATCTCTGAAATTTTCTAAATTCAAAAAGTCAATGGAAATCCAAAAAAGTCTGACAAAATGTCTGAAAAAAATCTGAATTGACCAAAAAAATATCAAAGTGAGCATTATCTGAGTAATTTTCAAAGTCCAAAAAGTCAATCGAAATCTAAAAATTTTTTAAAGTCCAAAAAAGTCAGACAAAATGTCTAAAAATCATCATCAAGGAATTTCGTGTCGGTTTTTACTTTTCCAAGCTCAAAAAGTTAATGAAACTCTTAAAAATTTTCAAAGTCCAAAAAAGTCCGTAAAAAGCCTGAATTGTCCAAAAAAATGTCTAAAAATGAGCATTATCTATGAAATTTAGAAGTTCAAATTAAGTCAATTGAAATCTGAAAATTTTTTCAAAGTTCAAAAAAGTCTGACAAAATGTCTAAAACTCATCGTCAAGGAATTTTTTCAAATCTCTGAAATTGTTCAAGTTAAAAACGTCAATAGAAATCGAAAAAAATTTCCAAGTCCAAAAAAGTCTAACAGAATGTCTGAAAGTCATCTTCAGGAAATTTCGTGACGGTTTTTCCGGACACGAACAATGGACAATTAAAATGAACAAAATTTTAAGATTTCCGTGTCAAAATGAAAAAAAAAAAAAAATTGGGGATCTTAGAAATTGAACAAAAATCTCAATTTGAAATATTTTTTCGAAAAAAATTGAGCAATAATTTTAACTGAAAGCTAATGACCAAAATTGATCCATAATTTTTGACTCTGATGTCATTAGAAAATTGTTTCAAATGCCAACTTCACGATGAATTCTACTTTACGTACTTTTTCGAAGCTTCTGTTGACTTTCCAACTGTATTATCAGTGTCTGGTAAACTTAGGCAGAAATTCTGTAAAGAGAAAAAAATTAAAATTATTAATTTAATCGAATAAATATTTCTAAACTGAACTCGACTCTGCATCGAACCTGAGAATCTTCAACGCTTTGCGAATCAGCGACGAAAAAGTCGTCATCAGCGTTATCGGCAACATCGTCGTTGGATTTAGATGGATCTTGAGTGACGAACTCGCCGGAACAAAGGTCCAAAATCTGACTGGTTGATATTTTCTCCGATGAGTTAGGTTGCGAGATGCTCTCCAATCCGAGTAATTTATTTTCTGCATCGAAATAATAAATTTTCAGACACGAATTTTGAATTTAATCGCGATACAGATATTTTTCAAAGCATAATTACCTAATTCCGAACCGGTGGTGTTGTATTTGAATAATTTCCTAATTTCGGTAGTATCCGAAGATTCGGCAGGTTTCTGTGGCGAATCATCTTTAATAGTGAGGTCTAATCCATCGCTGTCTACGGAATCTGCATCGTCGTCGTCTTGTTCTGGCCCTACCCGGGGTTCGAATTCGTCTTCGTCGTCACCGGATACTTCGGCTTCTTCATCCAAGTAGCAATTTTTGTCTCGAGTTTTTTCTTCGTATACGATGTCGTCTTCGAGCAGCTCGTCGTCGTCAGGTTCGTCTTCGGGGTGGTATGGTTCGAAGTCGAGCTTTTCACAAGATGCTGAGTCATCGTCGTCATTTTCTAAATGAACAAAAGAGAGAGGGAGGTTAGATAGAGAAAAAGAACCGAAATAGGGATGAATTTACCATCGATATCGTATTCTTCTTCTGAATCAGATCCGTGATATTTGCGTATCTCGTTTTGGTTTTCGTTCCAAGTGGCTTCTTTTTTCGAGATGAGCATATCGAGCATTTTTTTCTTCAGATAGGCGTGTTTGGTACCGGGTGCTTTGAACTTCGGATGGGAGAATTCGTTTTCGTCTTCGTGTAATCCCAAAGTCAAGGTTTCTTTGGTGATACCTGTTACTTCGCCATCGGTATTCGTTTGAGTAGTTACAACACTGCGAAAATATATGAAAATTAAGAGACAATCGCTTAGAAAAAATGAGGTACAGGGAGTATACGTACTTGAGCTGCGAGGGAGCACTTTTTGGTTTATTTTTAGCCATCGAATGTTTAACGAATTTCTCCTTTAATTGGCTAATACCCGAAGGTTCTGGGCAATCGGACGAAAAATCGATTTGTATCGATTGAGGAGTCGAATCAAAATTGATCGCTGATAGTTTGATATTACGAGCGGAAAGTAAAGCTTCTATGTGACTTTTCACTCGATCTTTGGAAATGGCTGGTTTTGAGATCGATTCGGTGACATTTTCGTGGTTCGTTTCAGATTCAGTATCTTTACAAGGCGAGTCTTCTAAGCTCAACACGAAATCGTCGCTGTCTTGGATTATTTTTGATGCTGGTTTATCGAACGGTTTCGCAAATTCGTCGGTATCGTTATTACAAGAGTCTTGTAATTCTAACACGAAGTCTTCGCTGTCTGGTAATTCTCGTTCGTTGACGGATTCGTTCGATTTGGTAACATTTTCGTTGGTTTTGGGGTTCTCGGTGTCGATGTCGACTTCCATAGGGGTGATTTGATCATCTTTAGGGGTATTTTGTGGTTTGGATGCATTCGAGATGATAAATTCGAAGGTATTTTCTTCGGGAATGGATTTTTCAGTTGGTTCGTTTGGTTGTAGACTTTCTTCGGTTTGTTTCGATTCGTTGCTTTCGACTGGTTCTGTCGAGTGATCGACTGTAGCAGAATTTGTATCTTTATCGAGATCTAATGCGATAGAATCTGGAGTTTCGTTATTTTGATCATTAATTGGAGTAGATTCTGGTTGGTCTTCGTGTTCCATTTCGACAGATTGTTCGAGAGAATCGATTGACGTTGGATCGACCTCTTTGGCAGTATTATTTACATCGTCAATAATTGGCTGATCTTCGTGTTCCATTTCGACAGATTTTTCGTTATTTCCAACGAGAGAATCGGCTGACGTTGGTTCGACATCTTTGGCAGTAACTTCATCGGTGGCATTCGTCTCTGGTAAATCATTCGATGGTGGTTCGTTATCAGAATGATCTGATTCGGATTTATAAAATTCTTCAACCTCTTTTTGTTTGACCGTCGTGAATTGTTCGCTGAAAATTACGAATTTTTAGTCGGATTTCGAACACGAGTATTTTGATTTTTCATTCAAAATCTTACCAAACGGTTTTCAGTACTTCGGAGGTTGCCTTCAAAGGAATTGAAGGAGCTGTTCTTCGTCGTTGTAGGAATTCGTTCAATGTACGTTGTTTAGGTTGGTGATACGGTAGACTGATTCGTCCTTCTCTGATTAATCTCTGAGTTTCGCTTCGAATCGAGAGTAAAGGATCTTTTTCTTTCTTGGAAGACTGTCGAAAAATGTTGAATTAAAGAATGATTCGTTCGAAGGATATTTTTAATAGAAAATGAAGTACTTTTGATCCTTTCGTAGGTTCGGTTTCACTTTTGCGTTTGGCAGTGGATTTTTGAACACGTTTGGGCGAAGATCTTTCTTCATTATCACTTTCAGACGAATCGGCTAATTCTGATGGGCCATTGCTTTTCTAAACAAAGAAATATAAAATTAATTAGGATTGAATATACTTAAATGAATAATAAAGCGAGAGAAAGTCAAACCAACCAGTTTGGAAGATTTTTTATTGGAAGTAGATTTCTTCTTATGTAATTTCTTAGCTTTTTTATTCGGTCGTGAAGAAATATCGTCATCGCTGGCTGACTCGTTGATCATTGGTGGATCATCTATTTCGCTTTCTAAATCTGATTCAGTGATTAGACTAAATTTCTTGGCAGATTTTTGTACAACGTTATTGGATTCTGGAGTTGTTTCTCTTGGACTAGCTGCAGGATCTTGCTGATCTTTATTATTCAACGATTTATTTTCCTTGTCAGAAGAACTGTCCGATTTTCTTGATCGAGAATGACTTTCGCTATCCGAACTGTCCAATTTTTTAGACCTAGCTTGAGATGGGCGTTTTTTGATTCGAGATCGTTTCTGGGAAATAGAACTACTAGATTTTCTAGATTGATTACTATCGCTGTCCGAACTATTTGATTTTTTGGCAGGAGATTTACTCCTACTTCGGTCACTAGAGCTGTCAGATTTTTTAGATTGAGATCGACTTTTGCCATCGGAAATACTGGATTTTCTAGATCTATTGCTATCGCTGTCTGAACTGTTCGATTTTCTGCGTGGAGATCTACTCTTGCTTCGGTCGCTGGAGCTGTCAGATTTTCTGCGCGGAGATCTACTTTTACTTCGGTCGCTGGAGCTATCGGATTTTCTGCGCGGAGATCTGCTCTTGCTTCGATCACTGGAGCTGCTAGATTTTCGGCGTGGTGATCCACTCTTGCTTCGATCACTGGAGCTGCCCGATTTTCTGCGTGGTGATCCACTCTTGCTTCGATCACTGGAGCTATCAGATTTTCTGCGCGGTGATCCACTCTTGCTTCGATCACTGGAGCTGCCAGATTTTCTGCGTGGTGATCCACTCTTGCTTCGATCACTGGAGCTATTAGATTTTCTGCGCGGAGATTTACTCTTACTTCGATCACTAGAGCTATCAGAACTACTGGATTTTCTAGACCGATGACTCCCGCTATCCGAACTATTTGATTTTCTTGGTGGAGATCCACTCCTGCTTCTATCACTGGAGCTGTCTGATTTTCTAGATTTAGATCGACCTTCGACATCTGAAGAACTGGATCGTTTGGATTTTACGGAATTGTCAGATTCAACCTTTTTTTTCGCATCTTTACTTTTTTTGTTGTCGCCTTCACATTTAGACGACAGAGATTTCGAACTATCTTGCGAACTATCGCTGGCTTTTTTATCGTTGTCTGATTCGTCGTCATCGCTGTTGAAAACCTTGGCG
Source organism: Pseudococcus longispinus (assembly GCA_900064475.1). Classification (NCBI taxonomy): domain Eukaryota; kingdom Metazoa; phylum Arthropoda; class Insecta; order Hemiptera; family Pseudococcidae; genus Pseudococcus; species Pseudococcus longispinus. The sequence goes on from FIZU01005102.1 coordinate 7,192, forward strand.
GTTTTAATTTTACGAACAATTACTTCTTCTTCGGAATCAGACACTGAAATGATATGAGAAATTCAGTACGATTCGAGAATGAAGTGTTATCGAATTAAGGTTGCAAAGTACTTACTTTTCGATCGGTAAAGCTATCATCAAGTTGATTGGAACATAATTACACTGCAGAAGTTTGAATTTAACTTTTAAACCAGCACTTTGAAGCATAAAGTAATCTTTTATTCGTGTTTTGTAGTACGAATACGTAGTAATTTGATAAATTTGGCGCGTTCTGGATATCGAAAACATATGATTGGTGTTTTTGGGCTTTCGAGAAAAAATGTCATAGTAGAAACACCTGTGAAAAATAAGTAATGGAAATTATCGTTCTTTCTTCAATACGATTCACCATGTGGATATGTAAAGTGATTCTTTGATTCGTTCAGTCTCGATCAAATCATTCAATCATCTCGATGAATGACTGATGTTGTTGCGTTTGTAGAATAACCCTTCCGTTCAGCTAAAAAAATTTTGTTTTCTTTTGGTGATTTTCTACGTTTTTTGTAATTTTCACGTTATCTGCGAGCTTGAATCGGCGGTTTTATTTTTCATATTTCGTAAGTATTCATTTTATTGACGATTTATAATTCCATTTATGAATTATCGTACTCGACCAATCGACCATTCGTTTCAATTTATAGCTCATTCGATTCTAAACCAGTCATAATGTCGGGACGAGATGGTGGTAAAAAGAAACCCTTAAAAGCTCCCAAGAAGGGACCCAAAGAGATGGACGACGAAGATATGAAATTCAAAGAGAAACAAAAAGAAGAGCAAAAAAAATTGGCCGAAGCTAAAGCCAAAGCGAACCAGAAAGGCCCTCTAGTTGGAGGCGGTATAAAAAAATCTGGTAAAAAGTGAGAAAAACTTGGATTTCGCTGCATAATTATTTTGTTATCTTAAATGTTCGTTGATTTATTCTAAGTGTCATTCTTTTCTAAGGAAAATATCTTAATTTTTCCAACCATCTTCAGGTCTACTTGTAAAAACAGTGTAATTGCTATTTATTCGAAACATTATCAATGCAGTGTATCGTCGATGTTTTTGGTTTGAATTTTCGTTTTATAAACTTCCTGAGATGGCTTGTACTTTCACTTATAATGATTTTGTATTACTTTTGTAAGAGGTGAATTCTTAAACAAAATATTTTCAACATCAGTTTCTATTGATTTTATTTTCTTCGATAGTTTATTTACATTCATGGAGTAAAAAAAAACATAGATACAGGTTTTAGAAAAAGGGGATATTTATTAAAGCAAACACATCATTTCATGTATTCGTCTTTCTTTTCGGTTAGAATTTTCGACGAAGATTTAAAGTCGAGGAACAAATTTGACATTTCTGAAACATCTTCTTTCGTTATTAAAGTGCGACCGTTGACTTTGGAATTCAAAGAACAAGGAGTTAACAGCTGACACGCGGATCTGAAATATCCGAAATTTTAGTAAACCGAAATAATACTGTATCATAATTTTCGGAATTGAATTTCTCACCTTAGAGTAGATCTATCGCCAATATCTGCTAATAATTGTAAAGCATCTGGGTTTACGTTGATACCTTCGGTCTGAGCTCTCAATTTTATTATACTTTCCATATCATTTTTATTGTACGGTAGTGTACGAATAATTAATAATCTGTGGAGTAAATCCATTGGAATGCCGTGGGCTGAATATACGTCTTCGGTACCTCTGAAATTTCAAATTATTATTAATTTCTCGTCATAGGCAATCATCCCGATCTTGTTCAATTTCAATACCTAACGACGCATCTTCCTCTGTTCGTTGCAAAGATGACTATGGGTGCAATTGCGCTTTCGAGAGCTCTGTGTAAATAGGTAAATGTTTCTATATCGAGCATGTGTACTTCGTCTATGAATAAAACACCTGGAACTAGTTCTGCGATCCCTTCATCGATATATTTGTTCACTATTTTATTGATTTCTTTTCTCAGTTTGTCTATAATGGCAAAATAAATAGCGTTAGAAATGTGAAAATATCGAATTACTTCTGAGGTAAACTCGTACCTGTGATTTCGGTCTTCTTGGATTTCATTAATTGACCCATCATGGAGAGAATATCTTGACCGCCTTGAGGTCGAGCATTGGCGACGTCTAAATCGTGTAAGGTAACATCTTGGATGACTTCTTTTCTTTTGTGGACTTCTCCTTTAGGTAATGGAACGTATTCTTCGGCCTGTATAATTAAATGTAGTGAAAAATCTGCATATTTCAGCCAATCGATGTGAAATTTGATGAGATTACCTCTAGATCGAATTCAGTGGCAAATGTATCGCTTCTGCCTTGTCGTTTGACAGCTCCGCTGTTAGCTTCGATATAAATAACATCGCCTACGTCGACTTTTTCTTTTTGCAAAGATTCGTATATCGAAGGATCTAGTTTTAATTGTTTCGTTCCTCGAGCAGTTTTTAATCCGATGATCACGTGGGATACGGTTTTGCCATAACCTGAAAAGTAATGTGATTAAAAATTGCGTTGGTCACTCGTAATTATGTTCTTTTTTACGTACCACCCATTGGACTTTCGGTTTCCATCGGAGTGAGTTCAGTTACTTCGCCTTCGTATACTTCTTTAACTTCTTTCAATCGTAGACCAATAGCTCTTCGGAAATTTTCCATCAATACTTCGGTTTTCTTGATTTCCGAACTGAAAACTTCTGATCCAACCATCGGACAGAATGGCACCTTGAACGAAAAATCATCGGTAATGTACGATTTCAAAATGGGACATCAAATGAAGCCAAAAATCAATTACTTTGTTTCCTAACTCTTGCGATATAGCTAAAGCTATCGCTGTTTTACCGGTACCCGGAGGTCCTGCCATAAGAATCGCTCTTCCGGCCATTTTCTTCGTTTTAATCAGATCTACTACAATACCAGCAGCCTAGCGGAGAAATATCGTTAATTAGTTTTTGAATTCTTATTATTCGTGATATTTTATGACGTTCGTACCTCTCTTGCTTGTTCTTGGCCCACCAATCCTGCACCAGAAGGCATAGCGGTACCATTTTCATTCAAGCCTAATCCTTTGACATGACTATGACTAGAAATTCGCTGAGTTTTCACCGTACTTTTGACTTCTTCGATCTTCATTTTGAGTATTTCTTGTTCAAATTAATTAATTGGCATTCCAAAATGTAGCAGTTTCGAATCGTCTATCTGAGGTATCGATCAAACACCGGTATATACCTTCGTATCTATGGTTGAAATAGAAGAAATAAGCACAGCTGAGTACAATATTTAAGTTTTATATGATCAATGAGTAGTAAAGAATCTAGAATACTTACTTTTTGTACCAGAAATTACCGGAAATTGATTAAATTCAAGTGTTTTTTCTACAGGAAAACCGCGTTTTCGTGTTTATTTATTTTTTTTCAACTTGCACAATTTTATTTTATTGGCTTTCGTAAGATTTAAAATTTTTTCGCAGGCAGTTTAAGCAGTGTTGCAGAAATTAAAAATTGAAAATTCGCAATATTTTTTCAGTTTTTGGATTTTTTATTTTTTTTATTGAAAAAATTATTAAAACTGGGTTTTTATTATAAATTTGTCAATTCTCGACTTGCATAAGTTCAATAATTAGAAAATTTTCGACTATAGAAAATTAAAACAAAAGAATTTCTTAATTTTAGCAATTTTACTATAAATTCCAGTGTTGATTTTGTTCGGGAAGCCATATCGATACAAAAAGTCGATTGCGCATCGATGTGTCGATTTCCTTCAATTATCAATAATTTTTTATTGTGAAGAATTGACGAATATTTGTCATATTTTCCACACATGTAATATAAAATGCTATTTGTTTGTTTAATCTCGTAATTAGATTAATTAATTACCGCTTCGTTCGTTGGCATTACTCCTTAGTTCTCTCCTGAACGTGGTGAGTATTGCACAACGTGTTTGAAAAGTACTCCGCATTTTGTTAGATTTCCGACAATCTTTTTTCCGTATGTTTAATTAAAGCAATTAAACATTATTTTCGTTCTGCGAATGTGTTATCAATTATTCTGTTATGCTTTATTTGAATAGATAGTGAATGTTTCACATTTGACACGTATATTGCATTTGTTTACAGTGTTGAATTCGACTGCAAGAATCGCTGAAAGTTACACGTATGACCATGAAGATATAAATTAATTTATCTCGTTATCTTCCCAAATATGGACCATATGGCTGTAAGTTAACCGAATTGCTTGAACCATCGGTGAATATTTTCCTAAATTTCATAATTTTAGGAAGTGAATACGGAGCAAACAAACGACTTGAGTGCTTCCATCAGCGATACGACTGGATATAATAACTACAGCGAGTATTTGTCTCCGGATAGTTCTATTAGTGAATTGTATTCGACTGCGTCGACTTTTTCCGACAGTAAGTATTTCATATTACGAATATATTATTTTATTGGGATTAGTTATCTAATATTTGATCATTTGGCAGTGTTTTTCCCCGGTGATGACGACAGCGAGCCGGATTTGGTAGATTTCGATAAAAACCTACCTCATACTGTAACTTTGCTAAAAACTTCGGATGGAGCAAAAGTCTACGTACTGGGTACGGGGCATTTCAGCGTCGAAAGTCAAAACGACGTGTCTAAGGTTTGTTTTTTAAAAATTTCGTGTAGTGTGACGTGTCCTCGAGTGATATAAAACGATTACCTTTGTATTAGGTTATGCAAGCTGTAAAGCCACACATTTTAGTGGTAGAACTATGCCTAGATAGAGCAAACGTCATGCAAATGGACGAAGAAACCATAGTCAAAGAAGCGAAAGATTTATCGCTCGGTAAGAATTGGTTGATTGCGACGATGACGTAGCTACGTGTGTATTTTTTTATCAAATAATTGTTTTTTTTTTGATAGAAAAACTGAAATCAATTTTCAAAGAGACCGGAGTTTTTCAAGGTATAATATACGTTTTATTGTTGAAATTATCGGCCAGTTTGACCATTAATCATGGCATGGCACCAGGAGGTGAATTTCGAAGAGCGTTAAAAGAAGTAATTACTAGCAAGATTTTCTATTCCAACGACCACTTTTTTACATCGTGATTAAATTGAAATATTTGTTTATAGATGGTCAAACTAAAGAAGTGTTTTTTGTATTATGGCGATAGACCATTAAGAATTACGATGAAAAGAGCTTTATCCAAGTTGAGCTGGTGGCAATCGATTTGTATGTTTTGTAATTTGCTTTTCTCCAAGGCTGATATTAGGTATATTGAAAAATACTCCACATTGGATATATTTTCTGGCAAAATATTAATATTTTTGCATCTATTTTTTTCGTAGCGCCGAAGAAATCGAGAAATGTAAACAGAAAGATATTCTGGAAGAAATGATGGCTAAATTATTAGCAGACTATCCCGATCTGTCGCATGTCTTAGTCAATGAACGAGATATCTATTTGACTCATTCTTTACAACTGGCTGCCGAAAAACAAATACATATCGCCGGAAAAGGTACATGATCCTCGAATATGTGCTATTTTCCCTGCAAATTCGATATTTTTAATTTTTTGTTAAAGGTCGCGTTCCTACGAGAGTTGTAGGTATCGTTGGAATCGGCCATTGTTCCGGTATATCGAAATTATGGGGTAAAGTATCGATGGAAGATATTCCTCCGTTGCTTGTGTAAGTGAAATATGGCCAAATAAGCTGAGAGAGGTTTAATAAAGTGTAATTTTGAAATTTTCTTTTTTTTATAGAATACCAGAGCCATCGAGAAGTGATATAATAATCAAGAAGACTTTCAAAATTAGTATCATATGTTTGGGCCTGTTTGGTCTGTACCATATTGTTCCGGTTCCCAAGTCGTGGTCGTCTTCTGTGAAATCTACGTGTTCGTCGTTAATATCGAAAGTACGATGTTCTTTTTTTTAAAGATGAAATCGCACAGGACCAATCGGAATGCTTCCTGACATGCGGTGCTTTTTTTTTTTATAGTATAACAGCTTTCAGAAGACTTGGAAAATTTCTTAGGGTGTCTCATACTCAAGGACGGATTTAAGATTTTGCCATTCTGGGCTAAAATTTAAATGCCGCTTTTTCAGATGAGCCCCTCCCCCCTTCAAAAATTGTGTTTTTGTGAAACAATTTCTTAAACTTTTTAGTTAACATGTACTTTAGGGTGGAGTGAAAAAAAAACGTACCTCGGATTTTGATCAAATCCAATGGCGGTGGTTCATTTTGAGTTTGTGATGCATCTTAGAAAATTTTAGATTTCCAGGTCAAAGGGGGAGAGATCTGAGGGTGCTCAAAATGAGGTCATTTTTGAAAAAAAGCAGTTTTTTGCCTTTTTTAGGTTGGCTACCTGCCTGATACGAGTACCTCGGTCACCCCACTGAAAAAGTGCAATTCAAATTTCTACACCTCCCCAGGTCATTGACCTCGAAATTGGATACCACTGATTGCCCTCTATCAGGAGGTCGAAAAGTTGCAGATGGTTGAAAAATCGAGATTTTTGAGTTACAAAAAAATGAAATAACCTGTGAGTGTGATTTGTACCAAAACTGGATCCAAAGAGCTCCTATTGACGTAGAAAAATTATTTCGATAAAAAAATTGGAAATTTTGCAGTCTTGCCAATTTTTGATTTTTGCAAAAATTGGTTTTAACCATGAAAAATTAAGAAAATATTGATTTATTATAAAAATCGGAAATTGGCAAGATTGCAATGAAAAATTATCATTTTTTTTAATGAAATAATTTTTCAATTTTTTTTTTCAAAATTTGCTGCCTCATATTTTTTAATTCTTCGATTTTTTGACATGGATATGTCTAATACTGAAATTGGCAAGTTTCATTAAATATTGATAATTTTCACTAACATTGACTCTTTTCACTAGAAATTGACAATTTTCACTGAAATTGACCATCTTTACTCAAAGCAAGTCTCATTAAAATATTGATAATTTTCACTAACATTGACTATTTTCACTAGAAATTGACAATTTTCACTTAAATCAACAATTTTCATCAAAATCAACATTTTCACTGAAATTGACCATTTTTACT
>FIZU01005103.1:0-16694 GCA_900064475.1 Pseudococcus longispinus
TTTCGGTTTCAGTTTCGGTTTTTCCATTTCAGTTTCAGTTTTTTTCGGTTTTTTTCAGTTTCAGTTTCAGTTTGAGTTTCGGTTTTTCCAACACTGGACCAGGGTATCTATCCTAATATTGCAGTAAATAAGCGAGAAAACATAGGTATACTATCAACAAAGACAACTCTCTGCACCGCGCAGTTTACTCATCCTAATTTCACATTCATTCATAGAAAAATACTCGTAACAAAACAAAACGTACCTAACATAAGTAAAACTAGATAAACCTAAACGGATATTTGGAAAGAATGACTAATCTACATGAACGAAATAAGGTGAGAAGTTCTAAAAGAACCGAGCAGCCGGGAAAAATGATAATTGGAGTCCAAATTACCATCCAGAATCTTAATTATGGGTTAAAATATGTGAACGGGTTATCTAAAACAATTTCGCGTATACGTTAACGGTGGATATTTGGAACGCTTGAATGTTAATTAAAGCAAGATGAGATACCTAAGTACTTCGGTTATTTCCATTCGAACTGCGTGGATCGACATTTCGAAAAAAAAAAAGTTACGATTCAAGGTGAAATTATGAAACGAATATCATACGTCTTAAGGTACCTATCTAATCTAATGCTCTATATAAGATTGTAAAATATATTTTTAGAGTTATACGTAGGTAACGCAGAGTAAGTACATTTATAAGATCTTATGATGGTAAGTCAATTACCATAATAAAGCTCGAATTCCTTTCAGATACTACCATTTTTGTAGATGCAATCTCATATATGAAAGTTGAAACAAATCAATCTTCAAAAAAACACATTTATCATCTCGTTTCGTAAAGCCATATATAATGTACTCGCAGTCTACATCAAAAGTTAATGTAGTAAATGTATACCTAAAAATACCTATAGACCTACCTAAAGATATTTTCGAAAGAATAATACAAAAATCCACCAACGTGTTTACATAAGCCAAAAAATTCATTCTTATTTCTAAAAAAAATTGTATAGTGGAAAATTGGTATGTCACTTTGAAAAAATTTCTGGCATTTGGGCTTCACGCTGAAGATTTTCAAAGTTTATACTTCGAAGTCTGGAAAACAAACTTGAATATGTCTAACCTTAGACTATGGTATTTTTTAATGAATGAAACATTATAAAACTGGGGTTTCAAGAATTCTTAAGTTCATTTTTTTGGAAAAATCTAATTAAGTATTGATAATTTAGAAAGAAAAAAAATTTAGTTCGAGGCTGAAGAGCGAAAATTGGGGTTCTTTTCTTGAAAGCTTTGATGTGGAGTCGTATCAAAAATTTTAAAATCTTCAAGACGACTTTCAAGTGGATTAGACATTAAAAAAATGAAACAGGTAAAGGAAGAAAAGTATGAAAAATTTAAAAAAACACATTCGAACTAAAATTTACACATATCTACCCTTCTATAGCTAAAGCCAAACTAGATGCTTCCTTCTCGATACATCTTTACCTAAAAATTGAGGGGAAAAAATGAAATATGAACCTTCGGGCTAAAGCTATGCACGATTATGTATAAATAATTAGGTTTATAAAGAGGCACGATAGATGAAAAAGCATGGAATTTCAACGAGCACTCAAACACGTGAACTTCGACTTAATTTCTACACACAAATTCTTCAAAATTAAGAAACAACACCTTCCAGGGCTTTCCTCACACACGATATTTACTAAGAAAATGTGACATAATTCAAATACTTCCATCACATCAAGTAAAAACATTCTCACCTAAAATTACTCTCTCAATCTTCAAGTTTTTCGCCTTGAAAAAGTCATAAAAATACAATTTTTTGAACGCGAACATAAACCCATAAGTATTCAAACCCCATGAAAAGAAATTTTTCAAAAATATCTCCGCAAAGAAGATTGATTAAAAAGATAACTTTCGTTAGGTAACGTTGCATGACGACAGCACTTTTCTCAGACAAATACTTGAAGTTTTAAGAAAACAAAAATGTAGACAGGAAAAAAATAAGTGTACAATCTTATCGGGGCAATTTTTATAAAATTATTTTCCAAGCATTAGCAGTAAACAGAAAGGAAAAAGAGAATGGAAAACGTTTTCGGCATCAGCTGAAGATCAATGGAAATTTCAACGTTGAAAAGTTTCATTATTATGATTTTGTTCATGCGTGTCATTGTTTTTCGGCTGATATTGAAAATTCAAAACTTTTTTCTCATTTTCTTCTTTTCATTCGAACAAATCTGTTTTAAATAGAAGTTCTTTTAGGTTTTATACTATCGCAATAATACTCAATCGATTCAGAAAAGCGTAGTAAAACATGCCTGCTCTTTAATTGGATAATTCTTATAAACTTGGTTGAAAAAAATATGCTCCTTGAAAATCATATTTTTCAAAATACGTATTTTTTTCAATGTTGATTTCCATAGATTTTCACCGCTACGAAATTTCATCTCTTTAGCAATAAATAGCTAGGTAGTCGTATATCTAGCATACGTACTCGTATCGCAATAAAACGTAAGAATTGAATTTCAGACGTTCACGACACGTAATAAATGTAGGTAAAAACGAACTTTAAATACCCACCGCTTCAATAAAAAATAAGACCCAAGTTTACCTACGACGAGTCTAAAGCCTATGCCATGCCAGTTGAAAAATCCTTTGAATTACGAATTACATTTATATTAATGAACAGCAGTACGTTCCACCGTATCCATTTTACACGTTGTTTACTTTGAGTGAAAAATATTGCGCCAATTTCAACAAATTTCACTTCAGGGAAAGTACTTAGGTTTCAAAATTCATCTTCCGAGAAATGTACTCCGGTATACCTACCTATGTAACTTATATACATACGAATCCCACGAGAACCTGTAATTCCGTTCCACTTGTAGTGCAATCGTTAGGTACAATAATGCACATATCTAGAATTTATTTCGATGCTGTCAAACATCAATTATTATTGTGGAAATAATGTCTGTGACGGAAATTTAAACAACTCTTGTACCGTTACACTTTACCACCCAGGTACATTACACTTGTACATGTGCAAATTGACGTAACGGAATTAAATAATAACGTGTAAAGCCAACAACCAGAGAAATATTTTTACTACGTCAAAATATTTTGTATCTGGTGTAAAAAAGTATACACTGTTGCGACCCAACGACCGAGCGCAATTAGCTTCTTGCTTTTATTTAAAATCGACCTTTTTTTTACGATTATACCGCCGAATGATTGCTCTTTTGGCATTTTATGAACGCTTTGAATAAGTACGTAGTGTTTACGCAACATTTCCGAAAACAAGGCTGTTCAATTGTGCCATAAAATACCAATAAGATCGTTGCGTGCTTATTAGACAAATACTGCGTTTTATTGTTGTACAGGAAACTTTGTCTGGATAGAATTTTTTTCCATTTCTTTTTTCATCTGTAAGTGTAAACAAGATGTTGATGGTAAAATTTACGAAACAATTGAGAAAAAAGTACAGTACGTGACCCATTTAAAAACTCGATGGGTTTGAAAATGAAATCAAAACACTTTGACTGCAAAAATCTCGAAAACTAAGCCCACTAGGAAAAAAATAGACAGAATATAGAAGAAAGATAATTTCAAGTTCTACAATTTTTATCCCTTGCATTTTTTCGTAGCACCTTTAGTTTGGCTAAAAAATTCATGTTTAGGCAAATTTTCGAAGTCGACAATTCAAAAATGAAAAAAATTTGCTTGCATGATATCTCGAAAACTGAGCCGATTGGCTGCAAAAATTTCGAAAACGAAGCTTTCTAGAAAAAAAACTGATACTTCATAAGAGAAAGAGAATTTTAAGCTCTACAATTTTCATCCCTTGCATTTTTTTGATAACACCCTTAGTTTAGGCAGAAAAGCCACGCGCATAGGAAATATAGAGAATTAATGATTTCAAAAATGAAAAAAACTTTTGAATGCAAAAATCTCGAATACTAAGCCCACTAGGAAAAAATAGACAGTATATAGAAGAAAGATAATTTTAAGTTCTACAATTTTGATCCCTTGCATTTTTTTCGTAGCACCTTTAGTTTGGTTAAAAAATCTATATTTATGGCAAATTTTCAAAGTCAATAAATTCAAAAATGAAAAAACTTTGACTGAAAATATTTCAAAAACTGAGCCTACTTTGACTTCGAAAATTTCGAAAATGAAGCCCTCTAGGAAAAAAATGAATACTTCATAAGAGAACGAGAATTTTAAGCTCTACAATTTTGATCCCTTGCACTTTTTTCACAGCACCCTTAGTTTGGCCAGAAAATCTATGTTCATAGGAAACATACAAAGTTGATGATTTCAAAAATGAAAAAAACTTTTGACTGCAAAAATCTCGAAAACTAAGCTCCCTGGGGAAAAAATCATCGGTACATTGAAGAAAGAGAATTTCAAGTTCTACAACTTTCATCCTCTGCATTTTTTTCCTAGCACCCTTAGTTTGGCCAGAAAATCCTTGTTTATGAAAGATTTATAAAAGTCTATGCTGTTTCTCTTCATTTTCAAACTCATTGACTTTGATACGTTTCAAACATAAATTTTCTGACTAAACTAAGCGTGCTAGAAAAAAAATACAGTGGACAAAAATTGTAGAGCTTAAAATTTTCTTTCTCCTCTGAGCCAATTTTTTTTTCTAGAGGGCTTAGTTTTCGAGATTATCGCAGTCAAAGAATTTTTTTCATTTTTAAAACCATCGACCTTTTGAATGGACCACTCTGTATGTATCTTTGTGAAACGAATTACAAAGGATGTCCCGATTTCCGTTAATACAGCAAAAAAAAAATTCGAACACATATCTTATTTCGAATTTGAAGATGCCACAATCTTATATTTTTTTTGAAAGTATTTCACAAGATGAATTTTGGCACAACGTTTTCAAACAAACGAAAAAAGTTGTGCGATGAAAATGTCTATTTTCAAAATTGTGAGAGCTACGAGCGAATGAATTTTCATAAAGAGGAAAAATTTTCTGCGAGAAAATGAAAAAGGGTCGATGAAACTTTCGTGCGATGACTCGAGAAAAAATTCGATTTCGCTTTTTGCCTACCTTTCATTTAAAAAGGTACCGAATTCGTTTAAAATCATCATCAAAAATTCTAAGCAGAATGGAATTTTTTTGTTACTTCGACATCTTTGAAACAAAGGAACGAGCGAAAAATAAGATATAACCTTTTTAGCGAGTCAACTTACTATGCCATTGACACTTTGGGATTATCCTCGGAGTAAAATTATGTTAGTAAACATATTTAAAATATTTTATTTTAAAAAATCGATCTCGTTGTTGTCCCTTCAATTTCCAACATAGACAACATACACGTCTAAAGTTTTTTATTTACGTCTGGAAATTCCATTAGCAGTCGCCGGTTCGTCGACCCAAACTAGGTCACGTATATTTTCGAAATCCCCAAGGCCATCGATTAATTTCCCTATACAAGCCAATTCGAAAATGATAAATCAAATCATAACGTAATATAAAAAATTTCGACGCCCTAAAAATAATCAACCATTAACGATCACTTGCTTTGAAACCTGATTACGACACACATAAAAAGTATACAAAAACTATCTCGTACTAAATAAAGAGCATGAAAACCAAAATTGGAATGTATAAAATCTTTGTTAATTTATATTCGATTCGGTCGCTGGTATAATAGCAAATAAATTCACCAGGAAAACTTTATAAGAATAATTTAACGCGTAATTTTTACGATTCGCATAAACTTTCAAAGTTAATACCCGAGAAGTATATATTTGATTTGCTATAAAATTTGTCGTAAATTTTCACTGGTAAGTTAACGTGCCAGGTTCGAAGATCAGATTCCAATAAATGTCGATAGGGTTGTTTTGAAATTCAACCGAACAGATTCGTCTACCTAGATAGCTGTATTATGGTGTTATCACTTATTACAATTGTGCACCTACATAATGTGAAACTTTCCCAAAAGATAACCCTGCGTTTTATCTGAAATATACGTTTGGAAAAGCGTTATAATTCAACGGTTATAATTGTGTCAAATTAGGCGACAATTTTACAAAACGAATAATAGATGTCGATATTTTACCACAACAGTTCCACAGATAAATAGCTGGATAGACTGGTATATTTTAAAATATATACACGCTTCGGTTGAAATTTTGAAAAAAAAATCATCGAAATAAATGGAAAATTAAAAAACACTGATTCGTCGATTCTCTTTATATGAAAAACAAAATTCTGAGCACAAACTCGATATTTTTACAAAAATGGGGAAAAATATCGCATTATACCGCGAAATAATAGTAAAAGATTGTAAACAGCTACTGAGAGGATTTACCATTTAAATGAAAAACGAGATAAATTATAAAATGTTGACTTGATAAACAATAAACGAAAATCCGTTATAATACTGCACCCCGTGCACGAGAAGGAGCAAAAAAAAATGCAATCAGATAAGTAAACAGATTTTATTCTTTTCAGGCGGTGCGAGAAATCGGTGTAGCACACCTTCTGCTGTGCGAGTTAAAAACCATGCCATCGTAAAATTTAAAGGAATCAAAGGCTCATTTTATGCGCCATTTAAGCCGGCAAATGGGGACGCTGTGTAGCAGCGAAGAAGAAAAAGCACACGCAAAAAGCAAGAGGCAGGCGAAACCCCATACCCTGCTTCGTTCGCCGCCGCGTTCAGAATTCAATTTTACATAAGAAAAAATATATATAGTACACATAAAACTGGTATGTTTGAAGAACGAAGAAAGCACGTCGAAGATCTGGAAACTAAATAACGTCTAGTTTTTTGAACGTTTATTTTGTTAACTGAACCGTCTTTCTCTTTCTGCAATTTCAAATAAATTCATAACCCCCTTCGGAGCGCAGAAACGGGGTTGGTAGTTACAAGAGCTCTTAAAATCGAATTTTCAATAACGGTCTCCCCACGACGCGAGGTTTCCGTTAAAGAAATTTCCGCACCAACGTAATTCTCCCCTATCTCTCATTCTCCTTCTTTTTCGCCGTTCGTCGATAACTTTGTTAAAGATAAGATCTCTTCGAAGAGTTTCTTTTCCCAGATTCTATAATTGAATGTATATTCCCGTTATGTTATTTGTTCGCGACTTGAAATGTCTTAAATTAAATCATTCTTCGAGTTCGAAGTGAACGTATTCGAGAGAGAGTTAAAGCTTTCGAAGCTTCGTTATCTCAGTTCAATTATCTGGAATAATAAATTTTATTTAAAATTCTATTTAACAAAGGTCCCAAAAAGAAATTGCTCTTCACTTATGGAATATTAAAACGCGGCGCGTAAATTAACAAAATAATTTTCAATAACGTCGCAAAAAAATATACACATTTTACGAATAAGCGCAAAAAACCAATTTATGAAATAAGATTCGTCGCGTGGCTGGGGAAAAAAAGAAGAGAAGACTGCGACGAGGAAAATGCTAGAAATGTTTGTAACAACGTAACTCGACGTAATTTCGCAGCAACGACGAGGGACGATTTCAACCCAGCCCCACATACATATCTTTGGAATGAGAAAGCTCGTATTTATATGAGAGTGATTGAAAAAAATAACATTTTTTTGTAAAAGATTAGATTTTTTATAAATATTGCCACTTCGGAAAATTCCACTTTATACGAATTACGATAAAAGCAAAGCGCCGAGGAAAATTTCCAGCGACGTGCCTCCTACAAAATTTTCAAATTTCACAATCTCTTTCTACCACATAATAAAATTCCGGGAATTCTCGATCCATTTCAAATTTAAATGAAAATGCTTACGAACAAGTCTTGCTATCAATAGTTTGACACATTGATATACTCGTAGTTGATAGGTTTAGACACATGTGGCAATTGTTACATTTTGATGCAATGCCACATTGATATTAGCTATTAGGTATTTTATGTGACACGTTGATACGTATTTCAATGTGTCAAGTGCCACATCACCACATTGATATGAGTAAGGTCATTAACCCTGCGTTCCAACTGCACCCAATTTAGCATTGAAAATCAAATATTTGAGATTCTAAATCTCCCTGGGTGACTGAGTCATTGAATTTTCATTTGAGATATGTTTTAGCCCTCAGTAATAGCTTGAAAATTAGCAGATCAATTTTTTCAGCAATTCGAAAGTGAAAATGAAACCTTTTATGAAGATATTTTTAATAAGTAATCATGTAAAGGAGAAAATTCGCCACAATAATCAATCATTTGACTTTTGTTTATCTTCAATTTGAGAAAATATTTTCCAACTTTGAAAAAGGGTATTTCGTATCAAGATGGTACAAATGGCCCTTGACCGAAATTTGGTTGAAACTGGTCCCAAATGTTACCCCTGATGTAGAAACTCACCATGTACATTTTTGACATCCCACCCTTTCCCAAATTCTCACCCCCTATAAAATCGAAAATTCAATCCACGATAACCTTGAAGGGGGTGAGCGAAAAATTCTGAAATTTTCACAGATTCTGAGCACTAGGTATTTGCCAGCATTTGTGGTATTTTCCTCCAAAAAATTTGATTCCGATTTTCTTAGTTATGGTACTTGAGGGATGGTTTATGTATCAATCAGGCTAAAAAATGTATGCATTATTTTTTCAATTCTCATTTACTCGCACCGAACCAGGGGGTTGAGTTTCGAAAAAAAACTCAGAATTTTTTTCACGAAATATGTATAAACATTCTCAAGGGTTATCCAAGAACGTTTTTTTGATTTTGAAATTTTTTAAACAATGTTCCATTCAATTTTGGGCACCGAAAAAATGTTTTGTACTTGAGGGTAGGTGAGACAAAATTTTGAGGCAAAATTCAGCTTTGTACCTACCCCTCAATTTTTTGAAATTTTTGAAAATTTCAAAGTGCAAAAAAACCAAGAAAATCTGAATCAAATTTTTTGAAAAAAATTTCAAATGCAGGCATATTGTGCCCACGATTAGTGAAAAACAGGTTTTCCCTTCCTTCCCTTCTATTTTAAATTTTCCTTTATTTTTGTTCAAATATAAGATAGTATTAAATTTTGCTAGATTTTCAACGATAAGTACATTTAGTTCTGAAAACATTTTTTCAGTATTTATATTAAGAATAATAATCAGCCAATACAAACCATCAAATGGTATCACATGTAAAAAGTTAGCAAATTCGTATACTTACAATTATTTTAGTTTCACCCCAGTTCAATCTCATTCGACACATTGATATAGGTCTCGACCTTGAGCCACATTAACCTGTTTTGCGCGACACGTTGATATTTATGCGCATGCGGAACGTACTAAATACCACCACCACATTGATAATACCATGTGACACGTTGATAAACGACGCGCTATACGACACATTAACATGTGTAATGTGGTGCATAGTGCCACTGCCACATTGAACCATTTGACGTGTATCAATAATCAATGGTAAATGCCGCACTGACACACATGCAGTTTTAAATATATTTTTATACGTGAATCACTTCGACACACAACGCATTCAAATGAGTAAATTTTCAGCGGAATTACCAACTTATCAAAATTATCCTTTTTAATGCAAACAAATGTAACATATTTTCAGGAGTAGGTAAATCTCGTATGCATAACCCAACTATTCCATACTATTTTTGTTTTATTGCCTCTGTTCAATTCCAGTTCTCCAAAAAAAGAAAAGAAAACTGTTTTTAAAAAAAATAGGAAATACTTTTACGAGAAAAAAAGTTATACCTAACCAATTTCTTGATTCGCCAATTTCCCAAATCTTATTACGTACTTGGCGTTCATTCGTTGCAAAAACACACAGACACGGACTATCAGACACAGAAATAAAATCAACAACGCATTTCCCACCAATTTCGGCGAAATTCTTTGAATTTCTGAATTTCCTCAGCCCGTCATCGCGTTTCCTTATTCCATCAATAGGATCGTTTTCGCAAATCTCGTTTTCTTTTTCATTTCGAAAACCTACATTTAAAAGAATTCATTTCGCCCAAATTAACCGCCATCGATAGACATATTTTTATAAAACAAAATCGAAAAATCCGAGAGAAAAAGAGAAGAGAAATACCACCTCTTGAATTTCTTTGTGCCGAAATGAACCATGTACACAATTTCGGCAAAGCTTATAAACTACATTTACAAGAAGCTTATAGAACATTTTAGGTAGAGGATTTGTCAGTAAACGATTCTCATAAAGACTAGTAAACTAAATTTACGATGTAAATATAACCTGTTCTTATTTCGACAAAAATATAACCTGTTAACTTCACGCTTACAACTCCGCCACGCGTTTTCTATTGTAGCGCACCCCGGTGGCAGTTTTTTTTACCCGAGCTATAAAGAAAATTAGAAAAAGGTCTTTAACGCGGTTTTACCAGGAAATTGTACGGAAAAGTCTATTTTAAAACGTTCACCGAGAGCTATAAAGATAATGTATGTAATCGTTTATACGCGAACGGGTTTTAATTTATCGGCTTCGGGGGTTAGATAGGCGACATCGTTATAAAAAATCCGAATTTTTAAAAGCTTTACCGTTTGAAAAATGTGACTGTTGGAGTAATTTTATAGAATGTAATGGCAATTCGATGCCGTATATCAAAAGTAACCCGTAAAAAGGAATCGAACAACAAGCGCCCGAAATAAGGGTTCTGGGTTGATTTTCAAAAGGGCTCGTCGCAACTTTAGTAATTAAAAGAAAATCAAATGAACGATTCTTTTTATACGTCCGACTAAAACGAAAAGATAGCGTTATTTAGCTTTCTAAATGCATAATAACAATCGACTTTAATACATATATACGTTATATACGTTATACTGCTACTGCGTAATCGAGCAACCGTTCAATTAAGTACATTAACAAGCTTCAAGTTTTAGACGACCGCATCGAATCATAGGTACCTCTGCAGCTTCTCTCATATTCCGCGTTACTCTGGTATTTCAACGACCATAGGTAATTACACTAATTTATTCTATTGCAACTCCGGCACCGTTGTCTAACCATTATCGAATTTTCGTTTATCATGCAAATGACATAAAGCACACACAAATGTCATAAACTTTTTTCTTTGCTTTTTTGCTTTCAACGCGCACCAAAGCTTTAAAAAAGCTTCTATACGCTTCGTATTAAATTAAAATTTTAATTAGAAACATTACTTAAAATTCAATTACGACTGCAGAATAAATATTTATCCTGAAAATTTCGCACACAAAACGAATACCGACAAAGAAATCTAAAAATTTAACGCCAATATAATTCCTTTCACAAACTATTATATCAACTCGAAGTTGACAAATTGTTTATTCGAATCTAATCATCATTGCCATTTGAATGCTGTTGTAAAACTTGCATTTTTCGCCGTAAAAAGCACTGTATAACGCATCAGGTAACAATGCTAAGTCGTATTTCTCTTTTTATGCCTTTAGAGTACCCTTTGGTGAAGAAAAATTGTCAGAAAATTGGAACTCAGACGTGTTTTTTACGTGTGGTGCGCAAAAAACTTTGAAATTCCAATAAAATAAAGAAGTCTAGATGCTTTTTATACTTGGGAGATTGCAGTTCAAATTCAATGTGGGTCATCGCGAAGCTTTGCTAATAAAAAATACAAAAAAATCAGACATCTAAATCATTCAATTTTTTACACTTTTTCCAAAATTTCGAGTTAAATAGGTATGACAATGTGGGCAGACATCACAACCGAACTTTTCCAAAAATGAAATAACTTGAGTAACCATTTTTCATAAAAAAGTAGATAACCAATAAGTATAACCAACCAAACGTCAATTTTCGTGATTTTTGTCATGGATTTTGTCTAATGACTGAGGGTGAAAAAAAATAGTGCTCAACGTTTTATCATTTTAAAATTTTGTTACCGTGATGATTTTTTGGGCTAGAAAAATTTCAGATTGTAAAAGTGATTCAAACATTGTAAAAATCATCAAAATTGTCGGTCAAAAAATTATGAAAATCTTTGAAAATGTTGTTGAAACGCCGGACAAAAAAATCAGTGCAAATAATTTATTAATTGTTTAAAATGTAGTCAAGTTGCTTGAAATTGTCATGAAAATTGGTGAATATATAATAGAAATTAATGACTGCAAAAACACGAAAATTGTCCAAAATCGTGAAAAACGGTCCAAAATCTCGTAAAAATCATTAAAATTGTCAAACAAATAATTTAAAATACGAAAAAAATAGAAATAAAAAAAATACAAAAGTGGTCAAAAAGACTATAAAACTGTCAAAATTACAAAAAATCACTAAAAATGTTGTAAAAACGGTCCCAAAATCATGAAAAATGTCCAAAATCTCATAAAAATCAGTAAATTTGTGATAACAATAATTTAAAATTGAAAAAAAAAAGTCAAAAATATTATAAATAAATAAAGCTTTGAATTGTATGAAATTGCATATTTGTCAATGGTGAAGAAAAAGTGAATATTTCAAAGGATCTATACGATTCATAAAATTTCCTGACGAATAAGTCCGATTTTATTTTGCATATTTTGGACATTTCGACCCAAAATGAATATTTTGCAATGAAAAGAGCAAATTTCAACATTTTTCGACATGTTTTCACTCTTTTCTTGCATATTTCGAGGTTTTGCGAAGATCAGGCCAAAGTGATTGATTTCTGGCCCCTTTTTTGCTGCCAAAATTAAAAAACTGTAAAAAAAATGCCACCAAAAAGTGTTGAAATTTGAATAAAAATTGTTTTTTGATTATTGCTTCTCGATTTTTCATTTCATTTCAATTTTTATTGATCAAGTTTTTCAGTGCAAAAATCCTTTCCCTCAACACCCATATCAATTTTTGCATATTTGAACTCAAAAATGCTTATTTTAGCATATTTTGAGATTTTTTTGCATAAAATTCAAAACTTTAAACATAGAACTAAGTATTAAAATTACAAAAATTACTAAAAATGTTGTAAAAACGATCGAATAAAATTATGAAAACCGTCGAAAGTCTCGTTAAATGTGGTAAAATTTTCATGATTTTTCACCATTTTTGCATTATTATTACTGATTTTTATGAAAATTTGTGAATATTGCAACGTTTCATATGACAATTTAAGCACTTTTATATTTCCCAGCCATCTTTAAGAACATTATGAAAATTCAAGAATCTGTGAAGGAATTTTTGATCGTTTTAATGATTTTTTGACAGTTTTCACCAGGTATATTTTTTAGGTGACTTTGATGGAAATCTCAACAATTTTTTAACATTTTTTAAAAGGATTAGATAGGGTAATATGAACACCGAAAAAAAGTCACAAAATGTATTTCTAAATTGACTTAGAATTTCTCTTCGAGCTGAAATTCATGAAAAAAGTAACTTTGAGTAACTTTTGTAAAAAATAGTAACAAAAAGAATGAAAAAAGTAACCAAAATTTACTAAAAAAAAAAAAAGTAACCAGTTAGAATGCCCGTGTAAGGTTTTTTACCTTTGGAATCCATTTCTGAGGTAATTTTAGGTCAAAACAAAGAATTGAGGTCTCAAGCCGATGTAAGAAGGAGAAGATCAAAAAATCAGAATTTTTCGAAGTTATTGAGTGAGGTATCAAAAGCTATATTTTTTAACCTTCTGAGTCTGTTTTGATATTATTGAACACAAAAAAAGAGTAGATTCAAGGTAATGGAACTCAACTCAGAATGATAGTCAAAATTATCCCAGAAATGGATTACCGAGGTTGAAAACACCTTTCGTGATCAATTATAATTTTTTTAAATTTTGGGTCAAGCACCGCACTTACCTTGAGCCCTTTTCGTAAAAATAGACCCGAATGTTCAAAAAACATAGGTACATTTTGATATTTCACTCGATATGATCCAAAACTTTTAATTTTGGATCATCCTCCGACTTTACCTGGCTGGACTTCTTTTTCAACACTTTCGATTTATTATAGTCTTTAGGAATATAATTTAAAAATTCGCTGAAGTTGATTTGCTTTATCACTGTTCATCCGAATAAACTTTTTCAACTCACAAATTTTTGCTGATAACTTGCTTATATGCCACTGCTCTTTGTTTTCTTTTCAAGTCAATCCCCACAAGAAAAGGAACACCAGTTTTTTGCTTAAATTTTTTCCAATGCGATTTTTACCCCCCTTCCCCTCACAAGCACGAGATCAATTGTTTCAAATTGAACTTTGATGTTGATCCGTGAATTTTCAGTGATCGATCAATATCGTTTTTTCAAGATCTAAGTGAACTTTTCAAAGAACACCAGCAACTTAAAAACATAGTCTAAAAACTCATTACTGGTATTAAGAAAAAATGACATATTTGCACTTGAAATTGTCATCTAAATAAGTGAAAATTCTTAAAATGCAAACAGCACCTAAATATAGAGGAGGCATATACAAAAACGACGCATGGTAAATGTATAAGTAACAAGGTATTTGGATTGCATGTTGAATGCAGTTAGGAACACTTTCATTAAGCTCAACAACTTTTCAAACTAATTCATAAAAAAACCACCTTCCCGTTTCGACAATAAATCTTTAAAAGTACCTCTACAATTGTTAAGTTTTTTAAAATATAAATACGTGTCTGAGATTTTCATCGAAAAAGCAAGTACCTACTATACTTTTACCAAACCTATACCACACCATGTAATTTCCAAAGGTACACGATATTTGCCATAGCGAGATTTTCTTTCACCAACGCAAAGTCTCGTATTTTTGGAGAACAATACTTTTGCACGGATTAAAAAGAAATTGCTAATATTTTACTCTCGACAAATACAACAAATAATACAGCGAAAACAAACGGATATAAATACCCTTGGTAATCTTTCTTTCATTTCTGACATAGGTAGCTTATAGGTAGACAGAGCCAAAGGGGGATACACCTTATACAACAAGCACGAGTTTTTTTTTAGCTGGCTGGCGCAGATTTCCAATAATAATGCGCGAATATAGGAATAAAAAAAAAGGGAGGGTGTTTAAATACATATAAAAATAATAAAGAACGTCCGTCCATGGTTTTTTCTGTTATTGTGTGTACCTACGGCTATTCAACAGTTGAATGGATTTTGTTTGCATGATGGCAAAATACCGTGAAGATAAATTGAAATCGCGTAAAAACGAATTAAATTGTAAGTTCGACAGCCAGCGTGGTTTTTTTGTTAGGAAATTTTTTTTTGACGCTATCGTTTCAGTTTCACGTGAATTGGTGTTTCGGCGTTATTGATACGCTTGGATAAATTTCATCGGTATGATTTAATTTTATCTATAGGTGATATTGTTCGGTGAGCAATATGGCGCTCGGATTATTTATTTTTTCCAAACAAGAGTTCGTGCGCCAAGACGAGTAAAAAAAATTAAAAACATTAATTTTCGAATAACGCAAACGCGCGCCCAAGAATTTAAAAAATTGTGTTCGATTTGACACGGTATTAAGCAAATCCCGGGCCGCAAAGTTTTTCAACTAAAGAACAGCGAATGGTTTTAAAGAGATTAAAAGCGCCGAGCATTTAAAACTAATTAAAAGTTTTTCTCGACATTGTATGTATTATTTATAGGAAATATCATTTGATTTTGAAAAACGGCTCTTCCAAACTGTCGGCCATTCATTATTATTCGATCGTGTCCCCGTGAAATGTTACCAGCTTTCGTCTTACCAGCATGTAGTGATACCTACGCCGAAAGTTAATCAATCGGTTAATACGTATTTTAATGAGAAAACCCAGATGCAACATTTACGTGATTTCTACAACGACTACAACACTTTAAAATTCCACCATTCCAGACGAGTTATTCGAAAAAAAATGTACCAATTTTCAATGTAAATATTGTCGAGACTAACAAGAAACTTTATTTAGATATGCCTACTTTGAAATTTCAAGACACAGTGGTTTTGAAAATTTCAAAAAACAAATATTTAAATAGGCAAAGATTTTGGACGTAACTTTTCCAAAACAAATGAAAAACTTTTACAACAAAACAGTCTACTTTAAAAACCGAACCAGCGAAATTGTATCACGAAATTTCAAACGAAGGAAAATTTCAGCAAACTTTTTATCTACACGATAACTTTTAAAAAAAAATCATTTGCACGTCTTCCTGTCCATCTTCAATTTAAAAAGGAATCCAAGGTAATTTTGGAATCGCTGCAGAAAATTTTCAACGTCACGTATTAATACAAAGGATCATGTGAAAATGTTGGCCATAAGTTTCTCACATTCGAATATACTATACAAGCGAGGCGTAAAAAGCAAAAATTTTCAACATTAATATATCTTGGAATTTGAAGGGATTATGACTTTGAAAATTCAGCTTCAAGGTTTGGAGAATATTTAATTGTCTAACTTGAACTTGAATCAGTTTTCGAAATTAAATGCAAGAAGTTTTACGATGAGATTTCGCATGTTTTCAAAATTGAAGGAGCTGGAAATTGATAATGTTTAAAAAGAATAATTTTTTAGCCATAAATTAACGAAAAAATTTATCAATGGTAATGAAAAGCAGACATGGCGACTTGAACAAAATAATCATGAATTTGTGATAAAAATTGTGTCTCAATGATATTTTTGACTAAAAACATAAAAATGAAATGAAATATTTTCTCATTTTTTTACCAAATAGAAAAAAGCTTGTATTGCATAACAGGAGTACTTGATAACAAAAATTAGTGAAAAAGAAAAAAAAAAGGCGTAGCAGACAGGCCGCTACTTAAGAGCCGAATTTTTAATTAAACTCGTATCGTGTTCCCACAAAAACATATTTACTTTGTA